>RXPK01002411.1:0-60133 GCA_004143645.1 Protaetia brevitarsis | reverse complement strand
ACAGTTGGCGTTGAACCATAACATGAGTAGAGCATCCATTCAAAAAATAATGAAACGCGAAAAATATCATCCTTATAAAATTCATTTGCTACAAGAATTAAGTGACGACGATTTTGACTGCAGAACCGAATTTTGCGAAACTATGATGCACAGAATCAGGATGGTAACTTTCTTAATTCGAGTCCTCTTCTCTGATGAGTCAACTTTTTGTCTAAATGGTTATGTTAACCGCCATAACTGTCGATATTGGTCTGACAGAAATCCGCATTGGATGGCGCAGGTTCATACGCAGCATCGACAGAAAATTAATGTTGGTGTGACATTATTGGTCGGAATATCGTAGGTTCCTTTTTTCATTAACGGCAATTTAATGTCTGAAAGATATTTGCAACTTTTACAACAACATATTGTTCCACGACTTTAGGAAATATTTCCAAACCACGGCAATCGAAATTGTATACCAAAGAAACCATATGGTTTCAACAAAAGACGGAGCACCGCCCACTTGACTTTTCCTGTGGGGTCATGTAAAAAATCGAGTGTATGTCAACAGACCATTATAAATCGAAGACCTACAAGAACGTATAAGAAACGAAATTGTCAGTATTTCTCCAAATATTTTGATTGATTCTTTGTAAAATTTTGCTCAACGTGTTCATTATTGCCAGGAGGTAAATGGAAATCATTTCGAACATCTTTTGTTAACAAAAAATTATGTAATTTCTTGTTGGACTTCTTTTAAATCTTCTTTTATTAAAATTGTTCTGTTTAAGTTAAATGTTTATTTTACAATTATTATTAACTATTATTATTTATTTTTTGGTCAAACTTCATGCAGCAAAGAAGTAGCGATAGATAAAGACATTTCCAAGGCTAACAAAATTTTTCATTTTTCAAAATTTTACTAGTTCGAAATTTTTTTTAAAGTTTCGATTAAAATAGGATATGGACGTGTTACATCACAGAACGCAGAAAAAATTCTTTTTTCAAAAATATTAAATTTGACCTTTCGTGCCATTTAAAAAAAATCAAGTTAGCCTTGTATTTTCAAAATAAATGATGGTAGAAAATTGAAAGAAATTTCAGATGATAGAATTTAAACACTTCTAACTGTATGCCAAATTTCAACGAGCTCTGCTAAACCGTTCTGAAAATATTTAACTGTATTCATACTTTTTAGCGACCTGTATATGAAATATTCACATAAGTAAGCTTTAGTTTTCAAAAAAAAAAGTCTGTACGTGCGCAGAAAGTTTTTGTTCCCCGTTATGCTACTATTATTCCACATTAATTAGCGCTCTTATTAATTAATTTCAACGTGAAGACCGTTCTAAGTGTGATTTGAAATTCATGAAAAGTTTGAAAACGGAAGCGATACATCCTCACAATATATATAACGCGACGTGTATAATGTGCTCAATCACAAAATAATGAAGCATCTTTATTTATTATGCTAGTTGCCTAATTTTGTAGTAAACCGTAATACATGGTTTACATTTCATACCTTTTTTAATCTTCCCTTCAACTAGGTCGCAGAAACGATTAAAGTATTTATTAATACCATCTAAAATATTCCGAACGTCAAATTCCATTATATTCCAGTTAACTTTGCTAGTTTTGGCCAAAAAAATATAGGTCCTAGAAACAAGTACACATCGGTAGTCATCACATATTGGTACCTTGCTGACTATAAATAGGTACCTCTATCTATTGCTATTTGCACCTGGCATAACTTTCTCAAAAACTCATTGAACAATAGAGGTATGCATTCTTATCTATGCTATTTTTAATGAAGCATCCGTTTACAACTTACAATAGAAAGAATACATAATGTGACATCAAAATATTTGCATATGTGAAGAGCTTTCAATAAAACAGAATTTCGGTAAAAATAGCTCTTCTCCCTATATATAATATATGAGAAAATATATTGCAATGTAAACAAGAAAGAACAAGTATTTCATTAAGATAAACGCGCTTATTCGAAAGGTTATTTACACAAACAGCCAAAGTATGCAATACCTTCGTATCAATTATCCAAGAGAAATCCTCACTTGTTTGCATGTATTGTCTATTGGGGAAATTAACCATAGTGGCTACGTTAATTTATTGGCCTTTGTTAACGCTGTACTGTTCCTTTTGAGGACACTATGTAGTATCTGTCGTGAATTAAAACCTGTTGGTACTCTTCCCATTTCTAATGCGTTACCGCCGGCGGTTACTTCTTTACACATTCAACTCACAAATAGGCATGCAGGTACACGCACTCACGCAAAGGATCTCTTGCATTTCCGCCTGTTCGACATACCGATAGCATTCCATTACCTGCGTGACAAATGATAGATCGATGAAGGAATTATTCCTTTAACATGTCGTTTGTACTTGTCCGAATACCGATAACCGTTTCTGAGTTTTCCTGTGTAGCTGTTTAGAGAGTTCCGCTTGCGACTCTATAAGGACCAACACATCTATTATCTATTCCTGCATGATGTACCTGCTAGCACATATGGATAACCTGCGCGGTATGTCTCTAATTTACTTTCTTATGTAACAATGATACATGAACTCTTTGTTTTCTGGATTTCCTTCGTAGAAGCACAAATATGGTAGAAGCACTAGAACATGGACATTCTTATGATTATAAGCTTTGTATAAACCGCCCGAAATATTCTAATAAAACACGCAATACATTTATAACATATTTTTTTTACTTATTGGTTTATTGCTTTTCATTAAAAGTTGTCTCAGGTTCAATTTGGTCTACATTTTTAGATCAATGAAAATATTTACTGATTTAGTATTTTCCTTCCAAATTTGTGCATTTAGATAACATTACATAGTTCATGGTTATACTAAAAAAATAATAATACTAGTACAAAGTAATATTTCCTTCTTTACTTTACTACAATGTTAGATTTATTACCTGCTGCATTGTACGTGTTCCTTCTTGTTGAAACATACTAATTACCATATTCTGCTGGTTGTGGCGTAGTAGCATTACTTTTTCTATTGTTCAGCCACAGAGAAATTGAGTTTGCACATTTCAAAAAGTTCTGATATAGGTATGTTGCACATTTCCATTCTATTTGCTTTAGAAAATCTACATTCCCTTTCCTTTCTAACTAGGCTGTCAGTTAGAATCAAATTATACTATGCGGAAAAAATAGCCGATTGTTGTTTCTTCGTATTCTTAATACGAGCTAATACATACATAGTCATTCATTCATTCATTAAGTTGGGGTGGGCACCTAAAGTCCGCAGGCACTCGAGCTTGGCTAATTGTTTACAATCCCTATTAAGTCCCTTATTTTTCCCACTCGACAGCTTGGTGTTCTTAAAGCCAGTATCTTGACCAGTGGGAACTTGTAAACTTGTAAACTTGTTCGAGGGCTCCAATAGATCTCTCCCGAAATATTTCTGCCTGAGTACCTTCAATTCCTCACATGTGCAGATTACATGTGAACTCGTTTCCTCCTGTAGTTCGCATCTTCTGCACCACGGTTCGCTTACTCGGTCTGGTGCTATATAGTGCCTTTCCAAGGGACAGTGTCCAGTTACCAGCCCAGCAATGGTTTTAGCTTCTTTCTTGCTGCACCTGAGTAGGTTATCAGAGCATCTAGCATCTCCATCCTCTATCATATCTTCTGGTATGGAGTTGACTTTCAGTCTTTCAGTCGATCTCCATTTCTTTTTACTTTATTTATCTAACCAGGTCCAGATCTCCCTTCTGGCGGAATCCTTAGTAATCCCACATACGGGCTCTGGACCCATGACGTGTCTTTTAGAGCTCTCCTTGGCTAGTTCATCGGCTATTACATTACCCTTTATATCCTCATGTCCCGGCACCCAAACCAGAGACATCGTGTAGTCTCGTGCCAGTACACTGAGGGATTGTTTGCAGTCTCTAACTAGTTTTGACCTAGTTACGGGCTTCGAGACTGCCTTGATGACGGCCTGGCTGTCAGTCATTATATTAATTCTCCTCCTCATGTAGCCCCCTTTTGCAGTCATTTCTGCACCGAGTGCAAGGCCGAATACCTCTGCCTGAAAGATCGTTGTATGCTTTCCCAGGCTTAGGGATGTCCTTGATTAGGACTGGGCCACAATACGGCTCTTGTGCCCTGGCTGGATTTGGATCGTCCGTGAATCAGTTATCAATGCAATGTCTCACTACGTGCCTGGTCTCTGTTCGATGGAGATTTCACCTTTCATAAAGATAATTTCGGGGCCATGCTGTCCCGGGCATTTGTAGCAATGCCTGTCTACACGTGCCCCGCAGTATAATGTGCCTCTACCTGAAGTTGGGATGCCACAGGTTTTGCTTTCAACTAAGGACGCATTCATCGCCTCCGCTTTCACATAAATCTCCAACGGGGGAGGCCCACAATGGTCTCCAAAGAAGCGGTCCCTGTGCTGTTAATTGCACCGGTGATTCCCAGCAATACCTGTCTCTGGACAACGGTTAGCAGTTTCAGTACGGAGGACACTTCTCTTCCTCCACCAGACTATTGCCACGTATGTTGTCGTTGGTCTTATCACGGAAACATACAGGCAATGGATCATCCTCGGCTTTAGTCCCCAGGTTTAACCAGCAATTAAGCCTTAAGCATATTAAAGATTAATGGCCAAAGAATATTTGCGTGTAAAAGATAAAGTTGGTAAAAATAGAATAAGAATTCACCATGCAACTGTTATATGACTTATACAATAAGTATTCCTAATTAGTAGCTAGAAACGCTTAGGGTATTTCAAATGCCACTGACATCCTCTGATAATCAGCAGACGAAGGGTTTAGAAAAGAGGCAAAAATATTGCGATATGGAAAGTAATAAAAGCAGAAATAAAAAACATAAAAAGACAAAAGACCTACTGCCAGCATAGTATTAAAACAGAAATACTTTCATGGACAATTCGTTAAAGTATCAGAAACAAACTGCGTCAGTCACCTATTCTAGGATCTGTTACGTATCCAAGCAATTGAACTCTGTGTGGACGCTGTCAAATTATATACCAATTTTTATATTGCCGGTGTACGGCTATGATCTAAAATCATTAAGATCAGATTGATGAAACACTTTCTCGCCATAAAAGACTGGATTCCTTTAGTTTATGTTATATTTTAACACGCAGTTTCGTTAGTATTGTTTTCTTGTCTTATCTTTTTGAGATTATCAAATGCACATACTGCAAATATTTAATAAGAAAGGTTATAGTCAGAGTGAAATCAGTCCTTGCATACATTTGACAATTTTTTTTCTGATGTAGTTTTTTATAGTATTGAATCCCAGAAAATTTTAACTTTGTGATATCCATAGTTTTCAAGTAAATTATTATTAAAAAAGAGAACAAAACGAATCGTTTTCGCTAACCTATGTGATTCTTTTGAGTTCATAATATGTTGTAGCAGTTGTCGATGGTTTTCTTTGGCATTCCCACACATCTCCTATGTAAGCACAAAGTATAAATTATGTTTCAATAATGCATTGTATTTGTTGCTCTTAAAATGTAACCACCATTTTTTTACCAAATATAGTTACTACATACCCAAGCACCATATATAAATTACCCCAAGGGGGTACAATATAGTAAAAAAAACAATATTAATCCAATAAAGGTTTACATCATTGTTGGACGTTCGCAAACAAACCGAAATATAAGTAAATACTTTAATAGTGCTTTTTCCAGCAACAACACCAATTTGGAGTAGGTAAATATTGCAAACTTTTTACAGTATGAAATAATTAACAAATTAATGTATTTCTGCTAATAATTAAAAGGAATTTTTCTCAAGAAAAATATACCTCACGTAGGATTCGGCCCTACATACTCTCGTTTACCGGACGACTGGTCTACCAATTGAGCTAGCGAGATATATGCAGATTCAATCTTGAAATACCGGCAGGGCGGCGAATATGCAAAGATTGCAAGCTTTATACAGTATGAAATAATTAACGAATTAATGTATTTCTGCCAATAATTAAAGGAATTTTTCCCAACAAAAATATACCTCACGTAGGATTCGGCCCTACATACTCTCGTTTACCGGAGGAGTGCTCTACCAATTGAGCTAGCGGGCGATGTATGAAGATTCAATCAAGAAATGCCGACAGGGCGACGAATATGCAAAGATTGCAAGCTTTTTACAGTATGAAATAATTAGCGAATGAATGTATTTCTGCTAATAATTAAAAGGAATTTTCCCAAGGAAAATTTACCTCACGCAGGATTCGAATCTACATACTCTCGTTTACAGGACGTCTTATGAGCTACCACACGTCAGTTCTGGACTTAAGGGCTCGCTGGCGCGCCTTGCTAACGTGTCAGCTATTTCATGGGGCAGGTTACAAATTAATTATATTGTTAATTAATTAATTTGTTTTGCATTTCTGTCCTCATTTTGACAATATGTTTATATTTATACTACGAATTATACTAATTGACAAATTGAAATGCTGCACCTATGCCTTTCCCACTATTTTCAAAGTATCAACTTATCTGCCTATGTATTCACTTACTTGTTAGTCTTAAAAGAATGATAGATGACTTAACTATTTCTTGAGTACGCATGCTAGTAAATAATAGTTAAGCTATAACAAATAATAATAGGAATTGTTCGCTTTCTTATACAAACAACCCCTACCCAGCTGTCTCCGTAAAAAGAAAATAATATTCTGAAACGTTATTTCCGAAAGGCATCGTTATATTCCCGTGTAACGAGCCACCTCATTTTTTTGTGTCTCCCGCACACATCCACACACACACCACACACGTGCGAGAACCCGCGCGCGCTCCTAACAAACAAAATCCCTTAATATTAGTGGCACTTCATTCGCGTTACATATGAAAAATTGAAATTTCCTATCTATACGGTGTATATATGTACATATTATTTTTCTTTTGGCTTGGCGCGCCGTTCTTCGCACCCCCTCGACTATTATAAATTTGTTTCCATCTATCCTTTTTGTCGTCAGGAGCTTTTGTGTGTAGTTCCCATCGTCGACGTCGATGTCGAAGTCGGCGTCGTCCCGTTTCGTCGCCACCGTCGTCCTCCTCATAGTCGTCAGCGACCCCCGCCGCGCAACGTCGCCCCCTCGCCACGCAACCACCCACCCCTATGGACTTCAATTTTGTGTTCGCGTGGATGTGCATCGAGCAGGGGGAATTTCATTTTGTATCCTACATGTCTAGCGTCTTTCCTCTATACCTCGTTCTGCCCTCCTCATCCCCTTCACGTCCGCCGTGTCCCATAAGAGGAATGAAATGAAGGTTCGATATGATCTCTCTAGCAGCGCGCTTCTCTCCTTCTCGAACGCGCCAAGTTTTTCGGTTGTCTTCCCGCTGCCGGCGCGTCCTCTCTCCATACTCTCCTGCCTATTTCCACACCTCGTTCGATATCCTCATATTTTTCGGAATGATGTGTATGTGTATATTTTCTTTCGTGTCCGTGCCGCGCGGATATAGGGATAGGGGTGGCTCTTTCCATCGCGCGCGCTTCCTCCGGGGACGTCCCCGCATCCTGTCAGTTCTCACGTGAAATCGTTTTATGATGATGGTAATTTGTGTAATTCTCGAGATGGGTTCTAGTGGAAAACAGAATGATCTTATTAAATACGAATATGGAAAATTGGCATGGCATCCGATGCGAATAAATCAAGAAAGAGTATGTTGGAAAACCGATTTGTTTTAGAGTACAAAAACAGTTTTTTTAGGGTTGCTAAATACTAGAGTTAAAAAGTGAACTAGTGTTTAACTATTTGATCTAAGTTATTTTTTCATGTAACCTTAGCCTATTTGAATTGATGACATATCGCTTCTCCGGTGGAACATCGTCCTAAGTGCAAATTATTAAGTTTTGAGAAAATGATGTTTTAAATTTTTGTTTTTTTCAACGACTTAATTAATAATAATAAACTAAACAAAATGAAAAATTGCACTTAGGTCACTGTTCCACCGGAGAAGCGATATTTGTTTGTCCAGTACATCTTCAACCGTCATAAACGATACGTTAAATATGAAATATCTCAATTCAATATTTTAGTTTTGTATTTTTTTATTTTCATTGTATGGTACAGCAAGAGAAAAAAGAATCCGCGAAGCTTGGTAGTAAATAAAAAGATGACGTAAACATGATTTTTACAGGATATAT
The DNA here is from genome assembly GCA_004143645.1 of Protaetia brevitarsis. Classification (NCBI taxonomy): domain Eukaryota; kingdom Metazoa; phylum Arthropoda; class Insecta; order Coleoptera; family Scarabaeidae; genus Protaetia; species Protaetia brevitarsis. Next base: position 51,987 of record RXPK01002411.1, on the reverse strand, counting down.
TGTAAATATCGGACTGTATTGAATAAAATAAATGAAAAGAATTTAAGTATTTTTTTGTCGACGAGTGGCGATAAAAACCGCCGGATATTAGTTCTTTATTACCAAGCTCCGCGGATATTTTTTTCTCTTGGTGTACCTATAGTAGCTATATTTAGTGAAAAAAAAAACATGGATGTTCCCAAAGCGCAATGTACCATATAAAGAAAACATATTAATATATTTTTGGTTCACTTTATTTATGAAAAGCCAAGTAATTATAAATCTTCCTAACCTCATCCTCCACCTGAAGGTACAACACAAGGCTGTCTATTCTACTTGCAAGTATTATATGGATTCCATAATGATTGAAATCTTCCTACTCTAAGTGGCCTTTCATTTATGTGAATACTGCTTTATGGGAAACGCTGAAATATGTGAACAACCAAATATGTGATTAGTTCACAGAATCGCGTGTCTACTGTAAATTGGTCAGCTATCAGTTGTTATAATACATATTTGCGGCAATGGAACGACTTTTGTTATCCCCAAGAATTCGCCAAGCAGTAAGAGAAAACCATGGCAAAAACTTTACTCTGGGAGTACGATCCGGGAAGAAGTCGTTTATCTTGTTGCTGATAACCCGCAAATTATTATTATGTTTCTGAGTTTTAAAGAGACAGCCTCCCGTCAATTTCGAGAACCGTGTTATCCTCGCGTAATCGCTCCCTTTTTCACACATCATGAAATTGCAATTGACACAGAATAGAAATAATGATCTAAACCAAACAAAACAACAGTAACTATTATAATACTTAACATTAACTTAATCCTGATTATTCTAATAAATAGTAATTAAATTAAAGGTTAATATTTTAAATATATCTATACCCCAACCATGCTAAAAGCTTTAATTTAACACTAATTCGTACCATTAAAGGGTATAAAATATTCATTCATAAATACTTACTGACTATCTAGCTGCTCGCATGCCGTAATCTATCTAGTTTTTTTAGCAGCATTGATAAAAAATTCCCACCATTCGATCGATTCATTATCTCTAATAACTATTTCGCGTCGCAGCCAATTCAATTCCATAACTAATGCCCTAACTTCCGTACGCAACCGCCACTCATCAGTGAGTTGAATAAAACATGCCCCACTGTATATACCCCACCACATTCACAATATGAATCATTAACCCTCTCAATTCTACATAAATATGATTTAAAATTACCGTGACCCGTTATTAATTATTATTATATACATTTCTCTAAAACGTGTAACGCTACCGATAAATTTCCTAGTCCACCTCCCATTTAAAGTATACATTAAACACAAACAAATTGTAGTTAACTGTTCTACAATTGTTGGTTTTTGCCAACAATTTTTTTTGCGTGTAATATCCCACCTACCCTGCTAATTATTAAGTTTATCTCTAACTCTTTTTTAACTAGTTTGGTTTAATGGCGAGACCTCCCCGACCCTTAAAAACATACAGATAATCCCCATTCGACAACTACTACAACATACTACTAACCCAAAAGAATATATCAAATGCAGTAACGAAAAAGGTTCATTTTTTTTTTTTTTTAACAGTTATTTATTTATTTATTTAATTTTCATTTGAAATGACCTCTTATCTATTTTCTTTTTCTTTATTGCATTTATATTTGCAAATATACCCTTTAATATAATATAATATCTTTTGTTTCTGCGCAACTTGTGTGCGTAACTACTTTCTGTAAAAAATCTTGTAATTTTGCTTGAAAATGGGTTGTGCTTCAGTTAAACACCTACACGATGGTGATGCATAAAAGCTTTGCACAGAATTATACATCCACCCTAGCAATTTATTGTAATATGCTTATACAGAGTGTTCTGGCGAATTGTCTCATCAGAATTCTTCAAAGAACTGTAGTCGGTTAAGCCTGTGGAACCGATAGGTTTGGCCAACTTTTTTTTTCTAAAATAGTTTTATATATAATATTGAATCTCACAAGATTTTAACTTTATGTTTATGCTTTTCGAGTAAAGAACTGTTAAAGAGAAAATTATATTATTTGGTGTAGTAACTAGATTGAAGACTTAATGACTACCCTCTTCAAAGTAATATATGTGCCCCTTTTTTTGGCTCTGTATCGACTAAAAGAAGCCGTTGATCTTGAGAACATTTCCATGGTGTTCTGTAATGATAATAACGTTGGGAGGCTCTAGATTTTGATAACCTCACAAAGGATAGACTCGGAAATTTGTTAGGACACGAAGAAATGACGTGTATCAGTTGAATTGCAAAGATTGTAACATTTCTTACGTTGGTCAAAGTTCACAACAATTAAACAAAAGTTACAACATAAATACGATGTCTCTACAAGCAAAAATCGCACTGCACTTTCCCATCATTCTTTGACTACTGGTCATTCTTTTGATTTTTTAAGTCTCTGGATCCTGGATAATGAGGATAATTTAGAAAAACGACTTTTATCTGAGGTTATTCATATAAAAACCACTATGAGCTGTAATTTTAAAATATATATAAATAATTTTAGTAGTTGCTACAAAATTATTTTGACTAACAATAACGTCAATTAGTGTAGTTGTGTGCTTTGGAAAGACTTGCCTTCGGTTTTGTTAATCCGTTTTTAAAATAATCTTTTATATATAAAATTATTTTTTTACATACTTCATCCTTTCATTGTTATTAATATTTTGTACACCACTGTATTTACCGTATCTTCGCCTCATGTCGTTATTTTTATCCTTAAGAAAAAGTTGAAATAGGAAACAAATATTTTCCAGCGGGCTCCGTGCTACGTTTGGACATTTGTTCCCTCTCTGCTGTATGTTAAGGTTGATTTATTGATATTGCGTCCGTTATATTTATTTCATTTTAATTGTAATAATGAATAGTATTGTTATAAAAAAAGTCACTTTTATGACTTTAATTTTGGAATTTGGACTTTCCTATTAATTGATTCGACGGGTAATCACTGTTATTAATTATTTTTGTTTTTCACATTATCTTTTAACAATTTAAATTTAATAATTGTAGTCTGAGGAAGGCCGATGTTTTGGTCGAAACGTATCTGATTGAATTATAGATTTATAAGAATAAACTATCTGCTCAAGATTGCCGCTTTTTTTTCTATTTATGAATAATTACGAGCGAAATAATTACGGACATATTATTAAAAGGAAAGTCTAGGATCATCAGGAAACTACCGATAATCACCATCCACAACTTCTACAACGTACTGCAAACCCAAAAGTATTTTATCAAATTCGTTTACCAAAAAGATTCTTTTTTTTCTCCTTAACCCCTCAATATTTTATATTTTTTTTTGTCAAATGCAAATCATCCAAGGATTAAAAATTTTGTCCAAATTTGTTCAATAAAGAAGTCGCCGTTAACGGGTTAATGTTACCTGCTCGAGCACGATAAACTTTAGAAAGTTAATATTTTCTGAGATTAAATATTACATATATAAACTAGCTGCTACAGCTACTTTAGACAAAATAATTAGCCAAATCTAAGGGCCGATTTCGCTAGCTTATTCGGCTATAGCATTTGCCGAAACCTATTTCTCTATGTTAAATATCTTAGAAAAAGTAAGTAAAACAAAGTTTACAGGATTTATTGTAGTAAATTTGCTACATTATTATGTGAATTATCCTGGATTTAACAAGGTGAAATTAATCTAATTTTTTATTGTGTAGCAACAAGGATACATATTAGTATCGATGTTTGATACTAATATTTATGAACAAGTCGTATTCTAATAGATTATCAATATTATACATGAAAAAATACTGTACCATTGTTTTTTCTTTTGCAGTTACAAAGCCTGCCTTGAAGAATTAAATGGAGTGGAAAGCAAAAGGTAAGAATTAAAAAGATCGATATTAAAATTGTTATGTGAATATATTGAATTTGTTCTAAATTGACATCTTTACCATCATCATATTAATAATATTGCTTTAAAGTTTCAAAATTTTCATGCATGCATATAGACGACGAAAGTGTCTTAATTTCAAATCTATTGATTAAGAGTAAAAAATGTTATTTCTGTTAGATTATAGGGAAACAATTTTTTTTCAACTTACACGGAAAATGTGCAACAAGCAGTTTTCTTTATTATAGTGCAAATTGAATTTAGTAGTTACAGATAATTATCGACTGTCGTGGTGCAAAAAGAACACCTTAAAATTTAAATTGTTTAAATTTTGTTTCACATAAGACATAAAAGAATTACGAATTAAGTAAATTATTAAATTATTACCGACTTATTAATTATTCCTTGGCTGTATTGTATTATCGTTCAAATCGATCATCATTTTTGGGTAACAAACCATATTTAATCAAATATGACTACAGCGTAGAAGCGACATTCAATTCGATACATATTTTATTTTATTATTATATGACGCTACCCTCGACACGACGCAGGAATTCTTTACAAGGGTGAAGTTCACCCACCGAAAGATACCCGAACGACCAGAAAAAAGGGAAAAAGACAGCAAACACACACAATTTTAACAAAGGCTTTCCGTTTCCTTCCCTAATAAAAGGCACGACTTCAAACAGGACTCATATTTTGACATTATTTCCACTGATCAAGCAAAGGAACTTGTACGGGGCGCAAAGGATCGGAGGGGTCGTCGAGGCCAACTACCGTTCTGTGTTCGCTACGCCACGCCAGCGCGGGGTCATTTCACAATACATCATTTTCAGACATCCTATTACCGAAATTGGGCACGGGTTTCGACTAGTCAAGTTTTCCGATCGACAGATGATTGGCTAAAATTTCGAACTAACGGACATCACTCCCTCGCGTCATTTTAGACATTTATATATCATTCACCCCCCGGTCGACCCTCGTCGACGTCCTACGTGTGGCTGAGTGAGCGCGTTCGTGTGTCGGTGTGTGTGCGGATGTGAATGGCCTGTAGGCATTGTGCGAGTCCATCGGTAATGTCAGAGTCTGCCGCCATCGGATATTTATTCACGTCGAGGAAATATTTCCGCCCTGTAGAAGTTTTCTTTTGTGGCAATTCTTGCTTTTATGTCCAATTAGAGCGAAGATGACCGTGTAGGAAGCAGTGATCACAAGAAGAAGTAAATAACTGCATCATACGTTTTCTTTTCATAATGAGGAAACATAAAAAGGGACTTATCAGGAAAACAAAATGTTTGTGCTCGGCATTAAATGACTTCTTTTCCCTACCTGTGATGTAACAGCTTGATTAAACCTTATATGTCTACCCCAAACCGACCTGTTTATAAGTCACGTAAATATCCGATTTCTATGCACTACATCAGATTTGATTAATTTGGGACAATTGTTTCGGGTTCCCATTTTCATCTGAAGACCGAATGAATTCCGCAAAAATAAGATAGACCTATTACCTAAACACATCATGTTCCTCTAAAAAGGAAACATATTTACAAGTGCTTTTTTTACTCCTACTTGACCCTTCGAAATACCAAGAATTAGCGACGAATGTTTCTACCCTCATAAATAAATCAAACTGGAATACTGCAGACATGCCGTTTCCCTAGTCAATAAGTTATTTGATTGTTTTTTTCATTATATATATGGTTTCGAATGCGTCTAACTCTTTGGGTAATTGCACATTGTTTACTACTTCAAGGTTTTCTATGTCGATTTTTTATCCAGTGTCGTGCTGGATGATTCAAGTCTACCTTATCGATAACATGCAATGTGCTCTTTGAATCTAGTTCCAATCGAACCCTTTGCTTGTCCAATATAAATTTTATCACACCCCCTACAGCCGATTTTATAAATGCTTTCGTTGGGATGAGGTTTATCTTTCGCGTTACCTAAAAGATTTCTGAGTGTGTTCCGCGAGGAGAAGCAAATGTGCAAATATAGTTCATTAAAAATGTCGCCTAAGATTTTTGAAATTCGATGAAAAGGTAATTTAACAAGGTTTGTATCGCGATTGTCTTCTGAAGTTAAAATGGTGGCACTTCTAACATAGTGTTGGACTTTCTTTATGCTTCGCACTATATCTATAGAAGAGTAACCATTATAGATCGCTACCTTTTGCAATGAATCGCAGTTCTTTGTTAAATCTCGCTTTACTAGGTGAGAATTTTATAAGTCTATTGATTAGGAAATTAATGCCGGCCATTTTATGTGACTGACAATGATTTGAGTCGGTCACTACAAACATATTTGTATTAGTTTCTTTTCTATAGACGTCTATTACTAATGTATTATTATTTCTCATCACTAAACTATCTAGAAGAGGAAGTTGGTTGTTCATTCCTTCTTCTGCACTAAATTTAATACTCTTGAATTTTGAGTTAAGTTTTGAGACCATATCCGCAATAGTAATGTATAAAATATCAACTACGTACCTCAACCAAATTCTAGGAAAATATTCAGTGTCTTTTTTCAAGTCCGTTCCCAATCTACTCATGAATAAGTTAGCAATGAACGGAGACAATGGGTTTCCCATTGCCGTTCCCTGTGATTGTTCAAAATACTTCCCACCTACGATACTTGAAAACGATTCTGACACGTACATAAGGAACACATTGCATGTTATCGACACTCCAGACTTGAATCATAAAGCGCTGCGCAACATATAAACGACACCGGACATAAAATCGACATAGAAAAGCTTAAATTAGTGAAACATGTACAATCACCCAAAGAGAGACACATACGAAACCATATATATGAAAAAAAAAACATTCATATAACTTATTGAATAAGGAAGCAGCACCTCTGTAGTACTCCAGTTTGATTTATTTATGAGGGTAGAAAAAAAAAGATTCACATTCTTGGTATTTCGAAGGATCAAGTAGGAGTAGAAAAAGCATTTGTAAATATGTTTCCTTTTTAGTGAAAGTGTATATTTAGGTATAGTATATATATAGTATATAGATCTTTCTCATTTTACGGAATTCATTCGGTCTTCGGTTAAGAATGGGAACCCACGTGTTCCAGAAACAATTGTCCCGAATTAATCAAATCTGGTGTAGTGCGGAGAGATCGGATATTTACGTATATATTACTACACTGCAGTTTTTGTGATATCTGTTGCTGTTTATGTAAATGTTCATTGTACATAATTATTTACAACATTAACACGTTCTGTAGTAGTTTAATTGCAAACGATAAACAACTTATTTATTTATTCATTTATTTATTTATAAGTATTTACTGATTTCACACCCTTAGTAATTGTTGGACTTCTGCTAATCTACTACCGTAGCCGTGGGTTCTTGGCCGTCCTATCTTCCTATTTGCATCAAAACATTTTCTATACATGACCTACCCATTCTACACGTTGCTGTAAAATTAACACTACGTTCATATCTTCCTACAAATGTTTAGTTTTAAGACTATAACTTAGGTATTCATTGCCAAGTTATCATAATGAAAAAGCTCAGTAAATTTTTTTCCCATTTCCTGTGTCAAAAACATAAAAGCATTATTTTTTCAATTTTCCTTTTTCTCCGTATTCTGAAATCGTTCGGACTTTCTTATTTTTTTAGTGCCTTCTATTGGCGTCTAGAATACGTCCCCTTTTTCCATACTTAACAAGTTTTGCATGGATTTATATCTGAAAGTATGCTGATCAAGAAACCTAAAGAATCAATGAAATGTTGCATTGTCTTATACCCTGAAAAGTCAAATTGTGTGTAAACATTATAGCGATAGGCAGTAATTTTCCTGCTAGACAAGATAGAAATTCATGTAAGGATTAACAAGAAGATTGTTAATTGCGTACTGCTTTCGAGTCTTTCATTGTGATCTCTATTAGTCTTAACAGTTTTTCGGGTATGCCTAAGTTTCTTGCATCTTTAATAATAATTGTATGTCCTTTCAGCGTGTCAAATGCCTGCTTAAAATCTATAAAAACTATTTCTATGTTAATAACTTGCTCGCTACATTTCTCTACTATTTGCTTTAGCACATGGATTGTTGATTTTCTTTGTCGAAATCCATTCTGGTATTCTCCTATTACCTTTTCTGCGAATATTCTCAGTCTTTTTAAAATCAACCCTTATAACTAACGTATTATAAAAAAAAAACACATTTTTTGAATTACATATTTTTTTTTTATTACGATTGTTTTTTCGATAACCTGTTTACATATACTTATGTGATAGTAATCAAACGGACCAACCTAGTATCCTGTAATACATATAACTAATTTTGTTTATACAGCTAACAATTACAAACAGGCGCCAAAACTAACTAATAAGAACATTGGCAGTATTTGTATATGTATCCATTCTTTTCTTCCCATCCATTTCTTAGTTTTTTCCTTCGAAAGAAAAGGCTATACCTTCGTAAAAGTACAGCATAAATAATCTAAATTGAATAGAAACACCTACTAACATAAATTTGGTTTATAGCCAACCCCTTTAAATTCGATAAGAAAATACAATTATGCTTTGCTCAACAGTGATTATATTCTTCGCTGATATCTTGTTGTCGCATGGGCCATCAGATGAGTGTATGTAGTGCTGTGGTATAGTTTGGTTTTTAATATTAGGCAGGTGCACATGATGTTTACCAAGATTAAGATTTGGTTACAGCAGCGATTTTATTTTGGAGTCAAATATTTATACTTTTGACGAAAAAAAAACAGAGGACAGTAGTGTGGACGGTCCTTTTGTAAGATAGAATTTCATAGAACTGGAGTCCATGATTTTTCCGCAGCCTTTTGGAAACAGGAGAAATAAGTGGCCCATTTGACATAAATAAATGTCAGGAATAATTTTGACAATTTGACATGTATATTCTTAATAAATGCACACACCCAACAGAGATATTTGTTAGTTGTTTTGTTTTCAAAATTATGGGATTTGTCAATTAAGATATGTCATGTAAAAGAAGTGAATAAAAAAAATTTAAGTCTGATCAAATTTTATGTACACTGAAATTTAATATAACAGTACCTATACATAGAAATAAGAAAGATGCTCTTGCATAGTTATGTGAAATACGGCAATTAACAAATATGCGACAAATAAAAATCATACTACAGCATACAATTACAGCTTTGCAAAATTAATCGATACGAACATAGATATAACGATATATGAATATAATTTAAAGAAATCGTAACGATCGACTTTAAAAAAAAAATGGAATAATATTCTCATGGATTCCAAACAGTGTATACATATCCTCCGATGAAGACAAATACGACTCGAAGCTAGAATTGTGCTTTATACAGTCAAACATGTAGAACTACGATAATATACCTAAAGGGGAACAATAGTGGGGATGGGTAGCCAAAGAGAGGAGCCATTAAGCTGCTACTAGCAAGCATATACTCATACACGAGCGTTTGATTGAAAATCAGGAGTCAACGTATCATTGTTGGAAGTTAGGAGCTTATTATGATGGAGTATACAAGAGACGAAAAAATGCAAACAATAAGGTGGCATTGTAAGGTCACTCGTTGTTATCCATTATAGGCAATCCATACTAGTCAATGTAGGACATATTTTAATCACCTATTAGTTTACTGTTTTTTGAAAATGGACGGAGGACGATTCAAATTCAAAACGATTTGATGTGGGAATTTTGCTTACACTTTTTTCAGATTCTCCTTTAACAGATGTACGATAATACTGTTTCTATTTTAGTTAAGATTTTTATTTGTTCATGAATGATATAAAATTTTGAATTTTAATTAACTCAATTTTAAATGAAATTTTCCCATTATTAGTTTTACATTAAAGGTTTTTGAATTTAATATTATTTAACACTGTTTCTTTGAATTTTTCTTCTTTAAATTTTTAATAACTATTTTATTTAAGACTTAAGTTTTGTTGTTATTGTGTCCAGTTGTGAGTCGAAAATTTTCTTGTATTTGGTAAAGTGTTGCTTTGTTTCTATTCTATTGTTAAGGCCGCTTTACAGTTCGCAATTTTTCGCATTGCGTGCAATAAAATTGCGTGCAGTAGAAATAGCGCATGCGCATGCAATGGATTTCGATCAGCTGTGTGCAATCTTATTGGTGTTGCACGGAATAGAACGTGTTCTAATATTTCATTGCACGCAATTTTATTGCACGCAATACGAAAAATTGGGAACTGTAAAGCGGTCTTTAGTATAAAATGAATTCCGCATCATTATTTTCTCGATTCCTTCATTCTTTACAATATCTATTATCATTGCATAATATAGTAATATGTTTTATATTAAAAAGTTTGTAGCAAAAACATGCAATACAGCTCCTTGAACGCGTGAATGACAAAAATCACTACATCCTCTCATCGCTATAAGCCAATCATGTTACTGTTGATTATCGCACTTGCTTGTGTTTGTCTGTATATTTTAGCGACACCTGTAGTCGCTTACCATAGAAGGGATTGGTGATAGTGTGGAAGAGACAAGTAGTAAGCAGCGCTGAGCAGTCTGGATCTAGGAAAAATGCAAATGCATTCTAACATATATAATACAGGAACATAAGGTCTATTACTAGATAAATATATCACTTACGATAAGTAAAGCTAAAGTTTAGGAATCACTAAAATATATTCCAATGTGTAGGGTAACCATTATATTTAACATGCAATATGACATAGTAATGTGTATTTTGATTGTAAATTTCTTAGGTAATGTATTAGTGAGCAAAATTAAAGCCAGAAATACATTTCCAACAATAATTTTTCAACCAAAAATGGTGATAGTATGTGTTAATAAATGACATTACACATTAGTATTTGTACTGGGCGAAGAGACAGGATAAGGAACGAGTTGATAAGGCAGAAATTGGGTGTAGAGCCTATCCTGGAGACTATTAGGAAACATCAGTTGAGGTGGTTTGGACATTTGGTACGTATGGAGGAAGAGCGACAGACAAAGAGGGTATGGCTAGCGAAGTCAACACAGAAGAGATCACGAGGAAGACCACGGAAGTCATGGGACAGTGTCATAGCTGAGAGTTTGAAGAAACAAGGAGTAGAATGGAATGAAGGGATACGGATGGCAAGGAATAAAAAAGTTTGGGCAACATTTGTTTATGGTTGACGTATCGAAACTGAATTTAGTATCTTAACACCCCATGGGTAAATAAGATTATTGATTATATATATATATTTGTACTGGGAATGGCGTCAAATAGTCAATGTTCGCAGCATATAAATTTACAATATATTGCTTTGCACACGATTGTTGTCAATAAGTTGTCATTATACTTCGCAGTATGTTCGAAGTTTTGAACTTTTTTAGTGGATGTAATCAGTTAAATAATTTAAAACCTAGAGAAACCGTATTCTCATTCCATATAAAATTCTTTCATAATATGTTTTAGTCATACGTAATAAATAATGTATCTTTGGATCGTAATCCCTATACGTAATTCCTTATCGGCTTCGGAAACTATACATTAATTAAAATAACAGGGCTTCGAATTAATCGATCGAGGACGGCCCTTTTACGGCGAACCGTAGAACGAGAGGTCGGTCCACGTTATATTTGCACTGACAAGTGACATATTGACATTGGATACTAATCTGTTAATGTAATTCGTTATGTTGTCACTTTCTTTGTAAGGCCCATACAAATCGAAGATAAAGGGTAATTCAACATTAAAAGCGGGGGGCACGAAACCGCAGCACATTGAATAAAAGCCCCAGCCAGACACAATATTATTACATTGAAAGTGAAATCACTAACTATAGAACCATTCATCGGTATTTAGAAAAGGTCAAATGTTTTCAGGTAGAAAAAAATGCGTATAATAGATAACTTATAGGAACTTATAAGGAGCTCTTTCTTTCCGTATACCTACCTCTCACAAATGCTTTACGTTCGTTTTCGTTTAACGTATTTGGTTGTGCAACATAATACCACTAGGTAATTAATGATACCTTAGTTGATACTAACTACACAGATACGTTTCCATTATTTACGCTCGTTGCTTTTTCAATTATTTTACTGTAGAAGCAGTTTCAATAAGACATTCGAAACATTCATTAATATGAGTGAACAACAACCGGAAATCTTCTTCTTTTATTTCTTAACAAATTTGATAAAGCTTTAGCATTTATTTGCTTATTTGTGTGTATGTATATATGCACTCCTAATGAGATAAATCCCTTCAAATCATTGTGACCTAGAGAAAGATTCAATTATTACAAATGGCCGGAGTGAGACTCGAACCCATGCCGCCCAATATTTGCCCAGATCTTAACAAACTTTGCTATTATAGTTTAAATAATAAGAAAATAATAGCATAATAATAGGTGGCAAATAAGTTAGAAACATTTTACTATTTCCGCTTGCATTCATTAGAGAAACTAGACATAAGATATCTGATCACTCTGTGCTACACTAATTTATTAATTCGGGGCAACTGCTTCGGGAATTCGTTAATTCTCCTTTTCAATTGAAGACCGAATTCTTATTCATAATGGATATTCACATAATTGGTACACATTGAGCAGACGAAACGTGTTATCGGAACAAAATTTAAGAAATACATTGCAAATTATTATTATATTATGGGAGACTTGAGCCGGCAGCACAGCTGAGAAGGAAGGGTGCGTCATTGCTAATCTTGAAAGTCAAGCAGCAGTATACGGTACCGGTTGTTGGTGGGTGAACATTCGGACAGCATTTCTCAGGGGCTCGGTGTGTTCCGGCACTCTAAGCCAAGGGCCTTCAAAGCCTGTAGTGCTGAGTTACTATTATTATTGTGGGAGACTTGAACCATTCAGTGTAGCACAACATATAAACGATACTGGACATACCATGGACACAAAAAACTTCGAGCAAATAATAGTTATTTGTATCACTAATTCAGAAACTACAGTTTTGCGAGTATGAGTACGGTTTGTAGTACGATTGTAAGTAGCCCACATACTTCCTTCCCCTACTACACAGAATTTCTTTATCTGAAAAATTACTAGTAAAATCGATGACAACTTTGTTACCAGCGATTTTACGACTTATTGGAGCATTGGTAAAATGAAGCAAACTTGCAAATTTCATAACCACCCCGAAATTTACACTTCTAAGTATTTTTGCGACAAATATCAATATTTTAATTTTACTGTTGTAATATTTCATATGTAATATTCCAATTCTGTCCAAAACTCAAGGAAATTTACGTGCAAGTCCTAAAATTTAGGTTTTCGTTGAACAAATCCCCAACATTTTGTCTAATTTTATATCGTGACTATTTTACGCCCTAAAATGTCGGTGTAAATTTGCTTTGTTAATGTATGTAATTTTACTGTAATTATAACTAACAGCTTCTTGCGGGTTTCGCCGTGTGTCAAAACTTTCGCTCGACGTTTCGCTGTTCATACTGACAGCTTCTTCAGGATAACTGAACTGATTCTCCATGGTCCGACATTCTTCTTATATACGCCCCTGGTGCATCCAACCGTGTAGTTTCCGCTCCATTGACCGTGACGGTTCGTAGTAGGCTCTTCCACGTGTTGCTAAGGTGGTACCCTTCTTCTCTGTTAACGGTTTTATTCTTCTCTATTTCTATGGCTTCCCTGATGAGTCTTTTTCCGTAGTTCTTGGTGGTGTTTATTACTTTTACATTCTTGAAATCCATTCCATCGTTGCAGTCCCGAAGCGTACTTGTACGTTGCGTTTCTTCAAAACGCAAAGAAGAAGAAACGCAACGTACAAGTACGCTTCGGGACTGCAACGTCGATCCAGCAGTATCTACCGACCGCAAAGGATAAGATACCCAACGGGCGCACAGAAGGTATCTACAAGATAACATGCCAATGCGGACAGTGCTACGTCGGACAAACAGGAAGAGCCATCGACATAAGAATAAAAGAACACGAGAGGGACGCAAGATTAAGAAGGACCGAGCAATCAGCGGTGGCAGAACACATGCACGACACCGGACACAAAATGGATTTCAAGAATGTAAAAGTAATAACTACCACCAAGAACTACGGAAAAGGACTCATCAGGGAAGCCATAGAAATAGAGAAGAATAAAACCGATAACAGAGAAGAAGGGTACCACCTTAGCAACACGTGGAAGAGCCTACTACGAACCGTCACGGTCAATGGAGCGGAAACTACACGGTTGGATGCACCAGGGGCGTATATAAGAAGAATGTCGGACCATGGAGAATCAGTTCAGTTATCCTGAAGAAGCTGTCAGTATGAACAGCGAAACGTCGAGCGAAAGTTTTGACACACGGCGAAACCAGCAAGAAGCTGTTAGTTATAGTTACACCGGCCGTGAAAGCCTACGCAGTGTTTACTGTAATTGTATGGATAAAATTACACCAGTTTTTTAGAGTGTACATTCAGTTGTTAGACATTAAGTTTGTTGGCGTCGCATGAACTTATTATGTTGCTTTATTTTATATTACATTAATGTTCATGATTGATGTATGTAAAAGATTCGTCAGAGATTTAACCACCTCTCATTTTCGCTTTGATGAGAAAAAAATATTGTTTGTGCCTCCGTTCGGAACACATTTTGCAGTACTTCAAAACGATAGTTTTCCTGCCTAAGGAAACAAAAATGTCACTAATGATGGACCACACTAGATTCTACATAACAGACGTGTAATTAATTGTCATTAAACTACTGTTCAACCATGTTAAGATGAACTTAGAAATAGATATCAATTTAACTTTATCAATTAAAATTTTATTTTAATTGATAAAGTTAAATTAATTATAACTTAATTAATTAATTAAAATGAAAATACGAAAATTACAGAAAAAGATTTATTCTCGGAAACGTCAAAATACTAAGGTATGCAACATGTGTGCAACTTGTACTGTGCCGCTAGTGTCAAAATTTTTTTCTATTGTCAATTCAAAATTAAGATTTGTCGGCCCAAAAAACATTGTGTATCACACGGCCAGAAACTCCTTTGCGAGTATTCTTACTCATACTCGCAAAACTGTAGTTTCTGATCTAGTGATACAAAAAACTATTGCTCACGATGTTGTATATTTACTTGCGCCTGATTAATAAAACTAACGTTAAGTAGTTAGTTTATTTTAATACGAAGTATTACTTTTCTAGCTCCCCATTCTAGTAATCAGTGGTGCCTGGTGCATACGTCACAGGCGGAGCCAATACACTGATTGAAGTTCGTGTGTTTTCGTCCGAAACACGTACATGTTATGAACTTATACGAAGAAATTAGATCATTGTATGTATGTAAAATAGCTTGTAAAACGTAAAAACCAGCTGCCGCTGCTAATAGTATCTTTTTTTCTAATTTTATGTTACAATAAACCTATAAACACACGAGTCATTAACGAACTAGTTCCTTAATAGGTTTATAACAGATTTTTACTGCAATGTCTTAAGTTGAAAACGGGCGATTGATATGTAAATCAGAAAAAATAACATAATGAACGCGTTTTATAAGGTCTTTCTAGAGTCGTCCTTTGAAAAACTGCATTTATGAAATTAATTCTTTACCACACCTACTATTTTTACTAATTGCTTTATATTTCTTTTTATGTGAAGTAAATATTTTCAAGTAATATTTTTAAATGTGAAATATTTTTTCTTAAATGTAACTAATTAAAAACTTTCCACAATAATGAACTGACTTCCTCTTCTAAATGTTATGCCTTGATAATATTTACGCCTCTGTCTGATAACTCACGAGATTCGATTGGAACCATAAAAGTGTCGGTAAGCATGACAAGTATGCCTATTAGCCGATATAATGGTTCCATAATCGCATTTTCCCGGGTAGTGAGGAAGATATGCGCAGTGAAATCAATCGAATTCGACTTTATTTGCCCAATAATTCAGAAGTAAGAATAAACAAACGGCAGTCGGTCGGAAAAGCAAGTAGTCTGCGTCGCCGTCGGCGTCACCTAAATGATGTCTCCATTATACACATTGTATCCGCAAACGTGCCGCATTTCTTCTGGGGTGATTTAGAAGAGCTCCCGAAGAGCAAGCAGTAAGCGAATGAGCGCAATCGGAAAGACAGGCCGTCGGTTCATTTACACCGAGCTAAATTGACTCACGCCACGTCTTGTTAGCTTCCCTCTCGGCTCACTTGATCACATGTCGTAAGTCTTCTCCGTCCCGATTTGTCCCGTACCCGTTCCGAGCATCTATAGCGTCTCCGCCTCGCGTATCACATCACTATAGCTTACCGTTTCCTCGCTCGTTCTCCTGTACGTGTATGTTGCTCTTCTACATCCGCCGTGTGCTGCTCGAGGATTTGCCTCTGACAAGAATCAAATTAGTCTCCGATCTAGACATACACGCTTTTTATACGGATCTTGATCTTGACATTTTTCTAAACCGTTTTAAATAAGAAATTATTTCGCTTCTTTCTTTTTGCTCGTTCGATAAGGTAAACCCGTACAGCGTTCTTCAATTTGCTTTTGAACTATTAAATTATGCACCAGAAATATATTTAAAATTATCTAATCGCCGTTATTACGACAGAATTAATAATTGCATTTCTTCAGGCACCCCTCAACAGAAAAGTTGTATAGCTTTGAATTGTAATTTTTGTTCCAAACCTAATTCACCGAGGCCTATAGAATTATGTATAAGCTATGTACTTACTTTGTCCCTTTATATATTTTAGAGTTACCTCTTTCTTCAGCTTACATAGTGCAATGTGTAAGCCAAAGAAAGATGAGAAGGAAAAAGCAATGCAGAAGTTGCAATATATTTCTATTAGATATTGTTTTGTTAAAGCTCACACACACATGAAAATGCCATTAACAATGTCCAACCGCTTACTTTGTCCCTGGTCCAACCGCGCCTTTTTTATGATTTTTTTTCGTGTTTTTGATCGTATTGTGTCTTCAATAATAATTTTTCACAGTTTGTGTCATCTACCTTAAACATTTTTCTTTACTAGCGCTTTATTTTTCCCTTGTATTATTAGTTTTGCGAACGGCAACTTCAATTCAATATATTGATCTGGATGTTTGCTACCCCTATTTTGTTACATTCAGTGTTTCTCTAGTCTTTTATCAATACGACTCTAATTGAAACTTTTTTGAAAGCTGTTGTTATATTGTTAGGTATATAATATATATATATTCATACATAAATTTAATTTGCTATAGCGTACTTGAACTGGGTTGGACCCCACTTCGCATTTTACTATGCTATGTTTATCAAAAACCAAATTTATTTCCATACTTTAATTCAGGCTTACCGGATATCGTCAGTTCGTTAAGCGCGCTCACCTTGTCGATGGTTACTGCAGCATTGCGTTCTCAAATTATTTAAAATTTGGAATCCTGTATCTTTTTGAGTGTTTGGGATACATACCAAGATCCTGTATATACTTCTTATGAAAATAACATACCTATACATTCATTTTTAAATGCAAACTTAGAACCCAGGATTGTATGTATGTATGGAGGGTAATGCGATTCTTTCAGAAAATGTAGGATATCAGAAAGTTTAGGTAAGTCTCCCTATTCGATTTCACATGCTCCCATGTGCAACGCCCTTGAGTTGCACAGTGCTACGCAATTTGAGAGGAGGTGGATGGGTGTTTCATCCTGTTCCCCAAAAAATCTAGATTCAGATTCTTTTGCGAATCCAAGCTTATTCAGATGTCCTTTTAGTTTACAATGGCCTGAAACTATTCCTGTTAATATGCGAACATTGTTCTTACTCAGGTTGATGCATTCTGTAAATCTCTTCTGGTTATAGGTTCCCAGGAAAATTTTACTTTACTTGCCTTATTCTCTCGAGATTCTCCCAATAATTAGATATTCTCTGCTCCATTTCTCTTTTCAGTTTCTTCAGTATTGTACTGCTACTTATCCCGCAAAAGGGCTCAGGTCCTACAAAAGACCAGAGCCTCTTTTGCGAGATTATGCGCTATATTATTTTCTTCCACTCCTGCATGGCCCGGAACCCACAGCAGGGTTACTTTATTCCTTTTGCCTAGCTCATTTAATTTCCCTAGGCATCCCCAGACCATCATGAAACTGATTTCATGTGACTTCAAGGCCTTGATGCCTGCTTGACTATCAGATATGATGATAATCTCCTGCTTTCGATAATTTCTATCAATATTGAACTGGACGCATCTTTCAATAACGTGTATTTCCGCCTGGAAGATACTTAGGTAATTGCCCAAGCTTTCGAAGTACTTGGTTCTAGGCCCATATATTCATATTCCAGATCCCTCCGTCGTTTTGGAGTCATCAGTGTAGCAATTTCGTGATGGTGTTATGATCCCACTCGTTCTTGTTACTAAGCTTTGTGGTGAAATCCTTCATAGAAGCATTACCATCACGAAAATTTTGCGCGTGTGTAAATATCGACATTCGGCATCCTGAATATCAGAGCAGTACGAGCATAAACTCTCACCTTTCTGCCTTTTGACCAAACAAAGTGTCGGTGGCGTTATGTTTATTTTTAGCCCACGTATCAAATAATCGAAGATATGGTTCTATAACACGGTTCATAGTGGCAATGTAGGAATTACCATATCTGATCAAAAGGAAATACCACCCAGAGATCGGAAAGATAATTTATTTTATACCAGACATCATAAGCTACGCGCTAGGGATGAAAGTGGGTTTGCACTCGAAGTGACATCGATATAGCCATGAAAGTGGGTTTGCTGCCGCAGGTTTGCGTTTTCGCAGGTATGGTAACTCCTGGATTAGGTCATGAGCGTCGCCATGGTGGCATCTGTTCGAATTATTGGTTAGGCAATATTTGGGCGCTATTTCCTCGTCACACACTTTCTTTGGCCTGAGAGTGAAAGAGAGTGAACACTTCAAAATGTGTGCGATCAAAGTTAAACGTCATTCTTTAGTAGTCCTTTTTGCTTTTTCTTATTTTTACAAATGACAATTTCAATTCAATTTACTATTCTGGATATCTCACTATCCTTTCTAGCATTTTGCTATACTCATAATCAGTGTTTTTCTAATGTTTTACCAATGCGACATTAAATAAAACTTTTTAGAAGAGTTTCTTGTTATTGTTTATATTTGTACATTTTGCATTCGATACATATGAAATGTAATTACTTTCATATGCAACAATTTTCCACAATTCAACTATTTTCTACGGTATGCGAACTGCATAACTATAGGTTATATATATGTATACATCTAGATATAATATTAAAAAAAAAATGCATATTAAATTAACATAAACGCTCCTAATACCATAAATGGCGTATACACATAAACAAATCGAGTTTACCTTTTGCTTTCCCACGCGCGCAAATCGTACTTTAATTCAAATTTAGTACAAATTGTCGCATGTGCCATGAATTACGATATACGCTCTCACTTAGTTAATGCGCAAGAGTGAAAGAGCGACAGGAATAAAGTGAGGAAACCATACGCCTACACATACATTCCCGTTTCGGAGATCCCAAGCGGTACAACGCGAGCAACGCTCTCGCATTGTTACACAAATGACGGTTTTATCTAATTTGCCTGTTAAATTGAAGCAACAAGTGTTTTTAATAGACATCTTATTGCATCCGAGCGCGCGTTCCTTCTAATCCATTAAAGGAGATGGAAGGAGAGGAACAGAAGGAACAAGAGAAACCCAACGAACGCGAAAGCTTTTATGAATTATAAAGTTCGACCGCGGAAATCTCGCACGCGAACACTTTCCCCTGTTGTGCGGAGGTTGTTGTTTTGATGATGTTCTTGTTTTGTTTAGTAAACCGTTTTTATGTGTTCGTAAATAATTGTTTTTGTTATGCTCGTTTCTGTTATTCTGTATCATGGTGAGAGTAATTGCAAAGATCTTATTTGCTTTTAACTGTTACAAAGTTCTTAAGCAATGGCAGATGAAAAACAAAATAATAATAATAATATACGTATTTATGTGCTACAGACGC
Organism: Protaetia brevitarsis; assembly: GCA_004143645.1. Lineage (NCBI taxonomy): Eukaryota > Metazoa > Arthropoda > Insecta > Coleoptera > Scarabaeidae > Protaetia > Protaetia brevitarsis. Next base: position 32,190 of record RXPK01002411.1, on the reverse strand, counting down.
AAGCCCAGGTACTATAACAAAATTAATGTTAGCTAATATAAATGTTACTGTGGAATCGATAGTGCAATATTTGAAGTTATGTGAGCCGTGTCAAAAAAATTAAGTATGGCGAAAAAAGCTATTAACCTATATTACACACAGACATGAATTCAAGATGCCAAGCTGATCTAATAGATATACAATCAAACCGTGATAATGATTACAAATTTATCATGGTTTATCAGAACCACCTTTCCAAGTTTGTTGTTATGCGCCCTCTGCAACAAACGCGCCGAAGAAATTGCCTACAATCTCCTGGACAATTTTATACTGTTATTTATATATGTTTTATACTGTATACCCCTAACATACTGCATTTTGATAATGGAACATCTTTGTCAAATGTGAAATGCTGCCAAAATTCTGCATAAAATCAGGTCACAGCCAATCGCAAGAATCTGTGTAAAGGCCGTTTTACACCTAGCTATTTATTGCGCAATTTATTGGCCAATTTAAAATTGTTACGTGTACAACACATATTTAATCAGTGTTATGCACGTAACAATTTTGAATTAGCCAATAAATTGCGCAATAAATAGCTAGGTGTAAAACGGCCTTAACGTGCAAACCAAAATATCTAGAATTGCATCTTGATTGGAAGCAAATTATAGCAGAAAATGGTCCGAATCAATAAAATTTGTTCAAGCTATGAAAAATAACGCTTACCATGAATGTATTAAACGATCGCCGTATGAGGCTATGTTCGGTTATATAATGAGGATGGGTCTCTCTAACGCCTAGGGTATTACTAAACTTAAAAGACCTTGAAAAATTTCTTTGTCGTAATGAAGATCTTTAATATAATGATAGTAACTCGATAAATAAAGAAATTAAAGTTTAAGTTTTGCAAAAGAAAACGATCCAACAGTATCGCTGAAATTGATAGTTCTAAAGCAGAATCAAGAACTATATTAATTGTCATAATGAATATTCAAGATGACGATTTTATCGTCTTGGAACCAGTGTCGGAATTCTTATACAGTTACTTAGTAGAAATCAATTTACTATGTGCAAGGAAACTGTCTCACTTTCCTGAATGTTCCTACCTTTGAAATAGGTGGAAGAGCAACGGTGCGAGAAATCTCTTAATCTGATGGCGAACAAAGATGTAACTGCGCTCGAAAATGTGTCATCCATAAAATGTTTGTATAGATCATCTAGTAAACTATACAATCGTAATACCATATACAAACAAATAATCTTCTATGTTAGTAATATATACTCATATTATTGCCTTAAATAGGTACTTAATGGCTTTACTTACAGAAAATAATGTGTAAAATATAAAAGTATTTGTTCAATTATCTACATACGCAATATTTTTGTATTGTTAGAAGAAACGTTTCAGCCCACCCTAGTGAATAAGATTAGAAACATCAACTCTTTTAATAGCATTTCTGTCATTTCAGTTATTATTTTCAAAAGTGTCATAATGTATTTCTAGTACAGTAAAACATACATTGATAATGGGTTTCAAATCTTGGAAGTAAAAACTAATTTTACGCAAAAGCCAGGAGTTATCTAAATTATTATTGAACAAAGCAAATAAAATTTTATATTTTGTATAACCGTCTTTTTTATAATGACACAAGTTATAAACTAGTGATGATAGCATAATGTTATAAGCTAGTCTTGTGTGGGGATAAATACCATCAACTTTGTAATTTTACAAATCCTCTCTGAATTGTCTCAATGTTATTAATACGTATTTGATACCAGATTATCAGACCACGAATGCGTATTCAAGCTTTGATCTCATAAATGCGAATAAAGAAGCGATAAGCACCTTACGCTTTTAAAATCGTGGCACTTTCTGCATATGAAACCATACATTCGATAAGCAGTTGCAACTAAGAACAAGTTTATATGATTAATGAAAGTGAGTTTGCCATCAAAAACAACAACAAAATCTTTAACAGTCTCACATCGATGGAAATCTTCATCATTTAAGCAATATGTGTAATTAATGAAATGCATTTCCTTGTGTAAGCGACAACTTTACATTTATCAATGTTAAGGTTTAAATGATTGCGAGCACACAGTCTGCCGTCTACGTAATTACTTCCTTATATATTTTTAAATTGCCAGCAAACATCAAATGTTCGCAGTTAATGACATTGGCGATGTAATTTATAAATAACAAAAATAACTCTGGCCCAAGCTTCGATCCTTGCGGTAAACCAGAAGGTGATTGAAATGTTTCAGATCGTACATGCAAGTATTTCACAAACTGCTTTCATGCAGATAAGCTTCAAATAGTAATAGTAATGGTAAAAAACCAATAATCCGCTTGATCAAACTTGATCAAATGCTTTCTGGAAGTCAGTGTATATTACATCAACTTGACGTTGTTCGCTTTCAGAAATAAATTGAGTAAAACACCCTAAGTTAGTGAGTGTGGAGGGCTTAGGCATGAATCTATGCTGAGTTGGTGAAATATTTGATTTAAGCGGTTTGTATACATGTTCACATATTATAGATTCAAAAATGTTTGCAACTAAGGTTACGTAAAATAGAAAAAGATCTGTAATTGTATACGTTATCTGGGCTTCCAATTTTTAGTATACTCGAGCAGTCTTCCGTATTTTTGATAATTCCGAGGACGAGATAAAGTTGAACATAACATTGAAAAAAGTACAATAGTTACAAGTATCCCTGCACAGACCCGTACAATAAAACTTGGTACATAATCAACTCCACATAAAAAATCGGCTTTTGATTTTTTTAGGCGATTAAGTATATCTTCTTCAGACATTAAGGATATGTATACTGATCTAAGGGTATTTCGAAGTAGTTGAATATATTTGTGTCATACATTACTGCTTTCAGATTTCAGCTGTGAAACTGTTGCAACAAAAATGCTATATATTTTGTAAAAATCGTCGCAGCAGGCTTGTATAGCATTAATACTAAGAAGAGATGACCAATCTGCACTAAAAATATTCCGTAAATATTTCCAAATTAAAATTAGCTTCATTAAAATTATATGCTCTACTTGATTGTTGTTGAAACCGGATGAGCGGTTTTATTATAGTTAAAAAATTAAAGTGTAAGGATGGATGATGTACACCCTCTTCGACTAATGGAAAACGATGTCCTTTAATAATGCAATTTACGTCAAATAGTACTAAATCTAATAAACAATAATTAGAATTATAAATTTCGTTATGCTGACTAAAATCAAATAATTCTTTAAAGTTGTTTAACATTACAGCAATACGATCATTGTGATCAACATTAACATGTGGGATATTAAAATCACCCGCAATAATTACATTTTTAGAAGAAGAAGAGTATTTATCATATTTATGCAATGGCCTAATCAAAAACAAAATTTATAATTAATACATAGAATATAAATATATATCATCCCATGCAACACAAGAAGAATTTAAATATTCTAAAAATAATATTGAGATCTAATAATTATCTTCCAGCACTAATTAGGAGATTACTTTGCAATTCTTCGCCTCCTCATAAACAAAATACTAATAGCTCAGCTGTTACAGACCAACCACCGTCCTGAAATTAATTTTTGACAACTCTCCTGACCCATGAGATCTTTTGTCGGAACGACATGCATGTTTGTAGTTGCTCTGCTAGATTTTGCTCGTTACCCAATGACTTCCACTGCTTTCAATAGGTAAAATTATATCCCGGCAATAGAGGTTTTAACAGTTATATCCATTACTTTTAGATGGTGTAATTGAAATCTTGAATGATTTTAGAATTAACAGCATATATGCCGTCCTTTTGAAAATAATTCGTTTAGTATAAAGAGACTTACATTCCAAATCTACAATCCATTGCCTCAGTGTATTGCTATTACATTAAAGAAAATCTTGTCCTAGATTCAGCACATCACAAATTCTAAATAATAAATTAATTTATTGTTTCCATAAAAAATGAATGTGTTCTTAGCCTACTCTAACTTTTACTTACATGCATTACTGTTGGCTTTGATTGTCAATGCATAATTTGTAAACAAAATAGAAGAAAACAGATGTTTTGAGAGTAGATTGCGAGGAAAGGGATTATTGAAGCATGCACCGGTCGAGTTTCATCTAGAATTAAAGATTGTCCTCTTGGTTGCGAAACAACACGCTAGTTTACTTTTGGTTAAACATCTTTGATTTCCTTTTAGTCATGTTAATAGATAGAGTATCCATACGTGTACAACATATATAATGTATGCATCCTCAGTTATGGGATATTTTACGATGTATTGCCACAGCGAAGTAAGAAAAGCACGCCTTTTCAATTTCACGTGCATGTTTGTACAGAAGTCGATGTTAGTATGTATGTTCGTACACATGTACCTTCAAAGAAAACAAGCAGTTCATTGTGCTAAGCGCGCAGTCATTCAGCACACCACAAACGTGCGTCCATGTGCGTGCATTGTGTATTATGCACCATTAGTTAACACATACACGCACACGTGCGCGCCTACATATGTGTAGATATATGAGCGCACGATAGAATAAGAGCCGAACTAACGTGAGGAAGATGGAGAAATTCCATCTAGTTTATGCAAAGCCGCGAACCTGCGGAACAGAGATAGTCCAATCGCAAGATGGATTGCTCCGTGTATGAGGGTAGAGTTTGAACGTAAACAATTTCTCCAGCGAGCGCAACAAAAAATGGCTCGAACGATTTTGAAGGTTCATTTCTCATAAATTTCACCCTCGGGGAGTTGCGCGAGCGCGTGCTCTCTAGAAACCATTTCGCGAGACACCCGAACTTCGAACAATGATAGACAGAACTATCTATTTGAATAGAGCGTGATACATTCGTCTCCTTGATAAATTATTCGCTTGTATATGGGAGATAAGTTTTTGACAATGTAATATATGCCCTCTGTGCTGATTTAGAAAGGAACTGAGATTTGAGGAAATGCATTTACTCTTTCAAATAACATTATCGATGGTAAAATATATGATATGGGTATAAAACGTAACGAGGTATAGCATTCCCGCTGGAGATGGTAGTATTGAACTGGTTGAAGTTTCACGAACGCTGCTTTCAATTGTTTTATTACTGACACTTTCCATTGCAAATTAAATTTCAATTTGCCTTACCTATTGGAATGCTGTTAAGTTGGAACAGTTTCATTCAGCACCGCAAAACCTTTTTCTTTTCTGTGGTTTACTTCAATACTTATAATTTTCTATGAGATATCCACAAATTCGAAATCTTTGTTTATTAACATTTCAAGTTTTTCAGTTATTTACACTTGATGACCAATGGGAACTTTCTAAGTACTGTACGAATGCTTTATTAGCTGCAATCAAAAATAATAAATGTGTTCTGTAAGTTCTTGTATTGCCTACAAACCAGGAACTTATACAAGCATTCTGATAAAATAGATATGGCACTTATACTGAAACCAGTACTACAAACCTACTACAAACATTATAAAAGTACGAAGCTAGAATAATATGGTTCCTCGAGTAATGTTAATTACTACAGATTGCTAATTTAAGTAAATTTGAAATGGTTTAGTAATTTTAAATGGCAATGAAAGAAAAGCGCGATTTTTTCTGCTTTTATTCGCAGAAGAGTTAATTTAAATGGTGGAATATTGTTTTATATTAAAATAGAAGAACGTGAAAACCAATATTAAATAAACTTCTTTTGGACGGTACAGAACGAATGTGAACATTGCATTGGGGATTCCGTGTCATCGCATAACTGTTATAGCTGACCTATTCACCTGACTGAAATATGTTTTAGATAAAAGTGATTCAGGATTAAATATTCTACACCGCAAAATGATTTTTATTTTACAGGGTATTCAGTTTAGCTCGCACGTTAAACAACTTTTTTATTTTGAATAGAACATTCATGTATTAATGCACATTCGAATTCCTTGATACAAGCTATAGCAAATTTAATTTGCATACGGTACACCAAAACTGAACGATTTCGGAAACATTCGACATTTTATGCATTTACAACGTTCATGAGAAAAACAATACGGCCTTTGCTTAAAATAATTTTGGAATAATTTTGTAGTGTAGATGTTATAATGCTTGAAAGTGTGTAGCTATAAGGTAATTTCCCTGTGATATTATACACGATGTTCTAGGGCGATAATAAAACTGCGTATCTTTAAAATGGGCGAAACTCATTTTTTTTTAATAGAACACTCTGTATATTTTCATGGTACATGACACAGAATTAAATTCTCTTTCAATCGTATGCACATTTCCTACAGTTAAAGTTAATAGTTTTTAAATCTTCTCGAGCAGCAGGCACTTACTGACAAACTTTGCGTTTGACGTGTCTCCATAAGAAGAAATCCGTAGAAGTCAAGCCGTGCTAACATTCTAGAGTTCTTTAGCAAATTAGTTATGACATGGTCTTGAACGTTAGACTCGCATATGCGTAACGTTTAAAAATGTGTACAAACAATGAGGCCGGTCTTTTTGAAGATCTATAATTTACTGTTTATATTTTATCATTTATTTTGTATTTTTACAATTTGAGATTTCTATTGCTTTTACTGCTAAAATATTAGATATTACTTTAGCAGTTTGCTTATCAAACAAATATCTAACTACAGCTATAGTACAAACTAATGGTTTTTCCTTTTATAAAAATATTGTATATTGCCAATTAATAATTATTTTTTACAGTATAACTTTATTATTACTACTATTTATTTTTCTGACTAATAGCACATTCAAAATTACTCTAAAGGTATTAACTTTAGCTATAGGAAATGTTACATGCGTTTGAAAGAGAACTTAATTCTGCATCACGTGGCATAAAAATATGTAGTGTTTCTATTTGAAAAAAAATGTGTTACCTGTTTAAAGATGCCTAGCTTCACAATCGTTCAGAAACACGCTGTATAATATAACAAAAAAAATATCTTTTGGCTATACACTTGCAAGCATTGTCACAACTATACATCATTATCGCAAAATTATTATAATTTGGTGCAGGGTATACAAATGATATCTGTAATATTTTTCATCAAAGGAATTCAAAAATGTGATGTTCTATTTAAAACAACAAAATTGTGGCAACGCACATCCTAAAGTAAGCACCCTGCATACATGCCCAAGAAAATTGCGGCGTAGAGTATTCTGATCCTGAATCATTTCTATCTACCGCATAATTCAGTTAGGTGGATAGGATAGTCAAAACAGACCATCTACAGATAAATGTCACACCCTGTATAAACGTATTATAAGTAGAATATTAATTTTGACAATACAAAATGCCAAAAGAACTATTTTTTATTTGATTTCTTGTGCAGGAGGTAATTTTTCACGGGAAACATACTATTTTAATAAAAAAAATATGGAGAGGTCATTAGTACGATTAGCAAGGAGCATTAATAGTCACGTGTAGTATTTGACTGAGGCCTTCATTTAGCGCACGTGGAGTAATGTGAAATTAAGTAAGTATTTTGGATATAGAATAAAAATGCACTTCTACCAGAAAATTTAAATAATTTGTTAAAATAAATTTTATAGTACATATCTGACATTCTTACTATATTAGGTATAAAACAGTTCATTTCACGAGCACTATTTGGAATATTTTAGATAGAAACGTGTGAAACATTATTCCCTTTTTATTATCCTGGTGACCGTATGAATCATAGTCTTCTAAGGATATCAACTATAACTATATATATAGGCGGTTGTAAGTAGAAAACAATTTCATTCACTTATTTTGAACATGACCAACGTATAACTTACCATACACTTTTGCAATTCATCAATTTAAGTGTCTCTAAGCGAAAGAAAATGCGGTGTGTCAAGTTTCTGCAAAATTTATTTTTAAATAGAATATGTGTTTGTTCTAAATGAAGTTGACTTCAGGATCCCATCTTCACGCTTTAGATTTCTTTAAGCTAGAACTAGTAATAATTAGTATTAATTTTGCTATTTTTGCGTTATATTAAATTGTATGCTTTCGTTTTATTTTCTCGCTTTCTTGATTACTGCGCAATATTTAGTTCATACACTTTTTGATTTGACTCGTGTATTATCCTGCAAATTTATTATTTTATAATGGTTTCCAACTTAATTGCAATTAATGTTTGCGCCTCCGTCCAGAAATACTGATTTTGCATTTCTTTGAATCGTCCGTAAATCTACCATTATTTTCGGTTTAGGCCAGCAAAGTTTCTGAAGATTGGCAAAACTATGCTCTATGGTCTATGCTATGACAGATGACAAAATTTTCACTGCATTATTTCTTACACAATTCATATCATTTCCAATACCTATGATTACCTGTCAATAAGTTGTTTCACAATCTTACAGTAATATGACCTGATGTCTGCATTGCACTTACAACTAATAAATAGCTTCAAACCATGAGGAAAAAAACCGAAAAAAAAATATTCTAAGAATTGCCAAATAATAATATATAGCATATGTTGCCAACCTACTGTTGTTTTTTATCTTTAATAGAATTAAAATTGTCGCCCCAAAAAAATGTGTGTAACACACAACCAGAAACTCTTTTGCGAATATTCCCACAAACCGTGTCCATACTCTCAAACCGATAGTTTCTAGCGTGGTGATACAAATAAATATTTTAAGTTTCTATATAACACTAATTTTGGGCATTACTCTAAATCGTCCAGAAACACACCATTTTTCGACCAAGGCCGATAAAATTATAATTAAGGGTTAGTAGTGCAACATTTGGTTTGTTCAAATTTCTGTAATGGCCTAGATTCGATGCTAGATTTGACTTTCCCAGAATATTTCGTATGATTTTTCTACCAACTTTTCATGAAATATTGAGGTTAGAATAAAAATTGACCTAAAAAGGTCCTACTTTTCAATAGTCCACAGGTGTAAATAAAGGTTAGTGCTTTAGGTATAATGTCAATTTAGACAACTTAGATCCAGTTTATCCAATTTTACAAAATTTATTAAATGGTAAACAATAGCAAGGAAAATGGTTACTGAAGAACGATTACTTCCTGAGAAAAATTTCTAGTAAAAATTCAAATTAATACTGCAATGTTGTAAATCGGATACATTTATGTTGGCTGATTAGATTTGATTAGATGCATTTGTGATTTTCTCGTCTGCGCCTGCATCTTTTATGAAAGCGTCGGTTGATGGTTGTAAGAATAAGGACGAATCAGTTTCAGTTCGCATTTCATTTTGCTACTGCAATTTCTGCTCTTGGGAAATCTTCAGTATAATTTGCAGCAACTAAAGAACTTTCCAGCCGCCATGTATCACCAGTACCTGTATTTGAAGAGGTTAAGACGAAAGCAGATTTATGAAGATAAATTAATACTCTTGACGATCAATGTCCTTCGTTTGCGACCGTAAAAAATTGGATTGCGAGCTTCAAAAGGGATAAATTTCCATTGAAGAAGAACACCTATCGGGAAGGCCAGTTCCTGTGTGCGTCCCCGAAAATTTTGATCCAGTTCACGAATGATTTTGTCAGACCGTCGCATTTGGGCCTAAAACGAAATCTGAGGCACTGATATTTCATATGAACGCGTCCATCGTACAGTTCACGTCGATGTGAACGTGAGATAAATTCCTGCAAAATGGATCCATAATCTGAATATTGATCAGAATCGTGTAAAGATGGAAGCATCGCGCTCGATCAATACTCGGTTTGAAAAAGATGCAAACTTCTTAAGCCGTATTGTTACTATGGATGAATCTTGGGTGCATTTCTACGATCCAGAAACAAACCAACAATCGATCGAATGGAGAGACTCTGGTTCTCCAAGGCCTAAGAAGTTTGATGTTAAAAAATCTGCTGAAAAAGTTCTTGCTTCAGTTTTTTGAGATTTCCATGGAGTAATCATGATAAATATTCATGGAAAAGGGTAGAACTATAGCTGGGAATTATTATTCAACGTACTGACTACTCTACGACAAGAAATTAAGAAGTGAAGACGCGTTAAATTGGCCAAAGGTGTTTTGTTTTTGCAGGCACCCCCTGCATACAAATCGCATGTTACAATGCCCATTTCGTGATTTGGGGTTCGATTTACTCCAACACCATTCTTATTAATTTATTAATTATAATTATAATTTAAAAAATTATTTTTAAAAATATAATAATAATAATAATAGTTTCTTTATTGTTGCATCACTTGTACAAATTAAATAAAACAACAATAATAAAATATCTAGAGGCGTTGCAGGTTCTTTGGAATAAATGTATCCAATTAAGGGGAGAGTATGTTGGACAATAAAATATTTTGACTTTCATGTTTTGTTTGCTTCTAAAGTAGAAATTTTTCAATACATGCTCGTAACATTCAAAAAGAAGTTCGTTTATATAATAATAATATAGGTATTTGTTATAAATTAATTATATTATTCTATGTATTGAAACCATATTTGTTGCTCTCAATAAGTAAATTACACTATGAAAAATATTGTTCTTGTAAAATGTGTGAAAATGATTGATTGCCGAAATGCAATCAACTGGATTATGGAGTATGCGCAGAGCGAAGGTTAATTGCTTTACAACAATGCAAGTAAAGTAACAGATAAGTGGAGGTTGCTTCAACATTAATTAGATACCAATTATCAGAAAATCCTCCAGTTATTATCACTCCTGGCAGTAAAGTATACCTGTGGTATATTTAATTTTTATTAGATTAGGTAATCCTTCCAATTTTAATTTTAAGTATTCCACACCTTTTGCACTATTTTCACAAGCAGTATAAAAATACTCCTTTTTAGGTAAAAGTGTGTCACCTGTTAGGTAATTACATAACAGGTGATACATTTTTTTAAGATAACGTTTGACTTCACTAGGGCCTTACATTATATTTTTTTTAAAATAGTGTATTTCTTTTTCTTTTCTCATTTAACCTCGCTTATTACACATGGCATTTCTAACATTTACAGTAGAAATGCTACAAAACGAAACAAAACGACTCCAGCCTTATCTCGTCGAGTTAGTTGCCCGGTTATCAAAGTAAAGTTTAAAATGTCCCTTCTTAGAAAACATATTTATGATGTAAGTTCGGTGCGACAACTGAATAACTAGAAATTCCCCAAGGCGAGGCGAGCAACATTTTTCCACGACGACACCCAAATCTTATCTCACAATATGTGTGAGCCACGGCCGCATATACATACAGAGTATATACCTATATTGCGATGCCACATATACATACATATGTGTGAGCGGGGTATACATGTGACAAGTCGAAACGAATGTATCTCGCGGTAACACGTTAGATAACTGCGATCTGAAGCGCCGGTTGCCTTAGCAACCCCGACGAATGGTGTGATGAAGAAAGCAGGTTTCAAATCCCTCTCAGCTTCAATATCCTTGCCTGATCTTACTTTTTACTGCACGGCCCAAATATCAAAATAAAACAGGACTCCTTCTTGTCGGCTTTGGCTCTGTGTACTACGTCTTAGCATATACGACCGTTCTTTCTATATAGATATACCTATATACGCTTTGTGTATACACGTATTATGGAGATGATGAAAATGTAATCCTCTCTAGATTATTGTTGTGGCGTAGAGAGAGGAGGCAATACAATACTGAACTTCATATCAGCAAAGCTCGTATATGATGTGTCTTTATGGTGGCGGTCGGGCGTAGCTGTTAAAATACGAAAACAAAAGGCATAAACACATTCTCTCGTGGCATAACGTTCTTCTTTCTTTTATTTTTTTGATACGTAATTACGACGGGGTCCCAAATTTTACGATTGCTTCGTATCGAATGATCGCGACCTAAACGCAATATTCCAGCACCGCATTGTATACACGTACTGCCTTAAAGCTTGTCGAAAACCAAATTTTACGAGCGACGAGCGAATTTACTACGCACTAAAAATCTTAAGAACAAACAATGTATTAATATACGTACATAATGTCTTTTACAATAAAACCACATTGAAACATCCAACACACATAGACTACACAGTAGATCAAGTACATATTTAGAAGCTTTGGTTTTGATTTCTCTCAATTTTATGTAGATAAAATAATAATACTTACTGGTATAGAGTATAGAGAATTCAGAAAATTCACCAGGAAATAATTTCGATGTGTCTAAGCATTTTAATGATTTCAAGAAATTATCTAAGACTTATTGTTATCTGTGTCTTACTCTATGTAATCTAACGCACGGCATTTGTATTAAAGTAAGTACATGATTATATCCAAATTGAGTGATGTCTAATAAGAAAACCAACAGGTAAAAAAACTCAATCAAAGCTACTTCGGCTGACTACCATTCAGAGCCTTGTTAAACCAGAGGCAAAACTTAAAAAAAAAATCATTTATAATATAATATAATATGACTTTTAAATTTTTGCCTCTGCCTTAACAAGGCTCTGAAGATGGCTAGTCAGCCGAAACATGTTAGCCAGTAATTACATATTTATTACATTTTTACCTGTTGGTTTTCTTATCATTTGTATTAAAGCTGTTGGTCGAGAATAATATTTTGAAAATCCTAATCCTAAAAAAAGTGGGTACGCCAATGGAACAGTCGGTAGATGTGGATGTATAAATTTGTATACATTATTCGCCATTTCCACATTTTTGACGTTTGTAATCGTTTGAATCAGTTTGAATTCTGAATTTGCTGTTATCTCTGTGAATTGTGGTTGCAATGTAGTTAAGGATGCAATTATTATGAAAATCCGTATTTACAACGTTTTAATAAGAAAAGTGTTTGAAGAAAGCTTCCAATTTACGATAAAGCGGTGGAAACTGTTGGTATTTATTTAATGATGATGTAAATGAATTTATTTTAAATTTTGGTATTGAAAGTATTTATGCTGCGCACAATTACAGTTTTGTGGCTTCACAAATACCAATACTTATATAAGAATTTCTGAATGTTATTACAGTACGTTTTGGGGCTGCAATTGTCTTGAAAAAAAAAAGCGTAAAAAGAAGGAATGTTGGGAAGCTAATAGTGCAGATTGGCAACACATGTCAAAGTAAATCTGGGTATTTTTTTGTGGTTTAACAACTATTTATCATAGTAAATGCTATAGAGACACCAGATCGCACTGCTAAGAGGTTGGGCAACAGCTTAATGCCAGTTTATTACTCGCAAATTCGTTCCATAGGTATTAAAAACAATATCAATTATTTATCTATTTATTTATTTATTAGATACCAACACAGGATAAATCCTAAATTGATTAGTTCTTATACAGAAAATTTATCATTGACAATAAATAGAAACATATATAACTATAAATTACAGTCAGAAATGATATTTGGTTAAGATAATTATAACAGCATAAAACAAGAAAGTTAATTATAATTATAAAAATAATTTATATTACATACTAATGAGGAACGCAGAATTTAATTTAAGGAGATAGAATCATGAACCTGGCGGATTTTATGAAAATTCGTTTGGAGACGCTACCCAATGAGAACAAGTCGGTTACATTTACGCGAATTTAACGTTGTATTGGTTGAAACAACGTTAAATTCACGAAAATGTAACCACTTGTTCTCATTGGGTAAAAATCTCTATAGTTTCAAAGTATTTATTATATTGCTTACATATTCGGTTAATTGATGACAGCACTCGCGAGTCTACATACATTGGCAAGCTGAGGTCTGGTACTATAGTATGGTACATGCAGTCTAAATAATGAGAATAGCCAAACATTGTCAAAAAAGTTATTAAAATTTTTATATATTACATTCAATTTAGCTATTTCACGCCTCCATTTAAGAAGATATATCTTAAATTCATTCCTTTTATCTAAATTATCTAAGAAATGGTGTAATGAAGATTTTGTCAGCTGTCATAGAATCCATAATCAATCAAATTTCAACAATCCGACTATAGTGTTTTATTAGTTTTAGTGACTTTTTTCCCAGACTAAAACAGAGAATGACATGATACCTGGCGATTTAAAGTAATTCGAAAGTAGTGTTTCTAACTGACCGCGCAGAATATATTAATTTTTCAATATGTATCATTAATGTTCTAATGACTTATAAATCTGTGAGCATAACAAGGGATTGGTCAGCCCCCAGATAGCAGTCCGACGTGGTCGACCTGCCCCAAGCCGACATCGACAACCATTATTGCCAAAATAGTTACTACGATAAAAGAAAATGCAATAAATGGCGAGAAACCATTTTGTTTATGGCAATTGACAAATATTAAATTAGACTTCCTTAAACATTTCTTACAATTTTATTATTGATTTACTTTATACTAGCAGATGCCTACAAACTTGTCACTTTTGTAATTTCTGTCATTTTCTCAAATATTATGTTCTTAGTGTATCTTAATATTATCTTTATTATACAGTCATAAATTAAATTCATATTGTCACTGTACAAAACATATAATTATTGAGAAATACTAAGGAAATAATATTCAAGTGACATAGATGTTAGTAATTGAAGTATATATTAGTAATTTTGTTGAAGTTTATTAGTTAGCCAATATATTCTATTCTGCAACAAAGACTTGAAAAAGACATTAAAAAAAAATGTTGAAACGCTGCTAAATTGAGAAAATTGCCTTCCAATTAAGCCATAAATTCACTAACATTTTCTCGCAGATTAGTAATGAATGAATAAGTACAGATTCCAATAAATATCCCTGAAAATTAATATTGTTAATGAAAGCCACTGGACTCTGAAGCAAAACTGCACAATCAGTACGGTCGTACTAATACTGCGAATTTACTCCTTACAATACAGATAATTTTCCATACTTCGTCCATAATTCGTGATAATAATACCATTTAACGTTTTCAGACGGGTAGGTTTCAATATTCAATTTACGACATTCCTAGAATCAAAACAGTTTTAACGTCATTATATGTGATGTATGCATGTAAGTGCAGATGTATGTTAGCAAATATCTTTTTAATTGTTTGCATTTATGGCGGCAATATAATTCACATAACGAAACAAACATGTGCAGTAACATTGTCCATACGATCAAAAACAAAGGTATAAATTTCTGAACGTAAAAGGTATTTGTTTTACGCCGTATATAAAATAGTTATATCATTTTTATTACCGGCAAGAACAACAATATTTTTATTATGGAGGACCCCGGTTATCTCGCGAACGTATCAAGCATAAAAATCTCTAGGTCGCGTATTCCAGCGACGGCTTCGAGCATTCTTACATATCAACTTGGAAATAGGTGTATATCACAAATAGTGTGGCCCCAGGGTGACATGCGTTTTATATTCCTGGATAAGAAAGAATTGATATGAGATGTGAGAAAGAACACGTGTGTATATATGTATGTATATATGAATGTGTGTGTATTCGTATGTGTGGTTGCGAGTAAGTATGTGTTCGCAATACAGGCGGAGGCGACGGGATATATTTCTGATGTATTTTATATTTTATATCTTCTCGTATACACATATAGGTGGAGGAGGGATACGTGCTACGTTTGGATGTATTTCCAAAATGTATAATAAAAGGTTATACATTTGTACGTGGATGTGAATTCGAAAGCATGCAATTTCCTCTGGTATCTGTAAGCGTTGCGATTACTTTGATAATACATTTTTGAAATATATTGAAGTATTCCGTATTCTACACACCTAGGTACCTTAAACATTTTATCTACACTGACGAAAATAGATAATAAAAATAATGTGTAATCAATGGATGTACGCTAAATACTAATAATAATGTAATAAAATAATAATTTAAATTATTTATTCTTGGTGGTAATTTTTTATATAGTAAACCTTGATAAAACAATTAATGAAATATATTTAAGGTTTCGCTATGGTATACTATAGCTTTATCAATTTGGAACCGTTAGAAACTGATATTTAACATTCTTTTATAGAATTATTTTTTAAAAATTGTTTTTAAATCATTTTAAATTATAACGATAACTTAATTGAAATTTTCCTTCATAAAAATGCAATTTGCAAAACCCCAGAAACGTCGCATAAATTTAAAGAAAAATAGGTACCTATATAGAAAACTTAATAATGGTTTTATTGAATTATGTTAATTTTTACAATTTGAAATGATTTAAAGGAATGTAAAACAGTTTTTTATAAAAGAAAAAGCCACGGATAAGAAACACATATACAACTAGATATTATATTGCTAACCTGCTCATAATACCATTTATTATATGTGTAATAGGTGATAATATTTTTTTTAATGTATAATTCCTTAATTTTTTTTATCAATATGCCCTAGTAGCACAGATGGCCAGCCAACGTTCACTGATGGGCAGTCAACGTTTACATACGATACGGGTATCATATTACTAGCACATATTGGCGTGATACTGTTAACACACAGTCTGTTCCAAATCACATGAAAATTGTGCACTTTAAATATAAACAAGCTAAAAAGCTTGCGAAACTAAATTCCTTGGAATTTTTATATAATTTAAAGTTTGGTTCACTTGCAAAGAAAGTATACGGTATGTGTACAAAGTTATCCTAATGACGGTTGCAATCTGATTAACCAAAAATCAGTTCAGAGATAAAAATCAATGCGGCAGTTTGATTTATCTAGAATCAAAGTTGGAGCTAAGAAGAAGTTCCACTTATCTGAATTTTATTTGTGGGGAGATATAAACAGCCCAGTTCCTTTCAATAGGTTAATTCTCATTTGGTTTCGATTCCGAAGCCTCCTTATGCTGCATCGTGCCTCTAAAATAAGAGTCGGGTGCCAATAACCACATTGGAGTCGTTCCAGGTAAGTGGTCCCTTATCAAGGCAAGAGGAAGTTTCATTTTCGCATGTGAGTTTCGAGAGTTTTCTTGCTTACCTTCAACTCTAGATGCCTACCAAACGAGATTTATTTCAGGAGACCGTTGATATCTCATACTGGAAGCTTTTGTAACTATATTACCTCCTAATGTACGCAACACTCATTTCCATCAGGCAAACAGAGGTCTACAAGATATACCATATACTTAGATTAGTTTAGATTACTAGGAGATAGCATCCGCATGGTTCGACGGATGGTTCTATCCATTACGACCACTAGGGTCTATTGCAAAGCGGATGTTATCTTAAAGTTCATCCAACAAGTTCAGGCCCTTAAGGTAGTTCAGATCTTGTTCAATGAAATTGTTCTTAAGTATGCTACAGAAGGGTCAGCCTTTTCGAAGATTACATGCTTGATCTTTCTAGCAGCAGGGCAGTGGTAAAAAATATGAGATATACATAACCTAGTTTTAAGAAATATTTTTATCACTTACCTCCAAATACGTAAATCGACTGTTTAAACTCCAACACAGGAAATACTTTTTCTCTATTTTTACAGCTAAGTGTAAATTATCTAAATTTCCAACACTCTAGTATTTGTGATAACATGTATACCAAACTAACTGCATTGCCGTCATTACTAAATTTACTTCCCATTGGCACTTCTGATGGCATTTTTGTTTTCTTATATGGTTTTTTCTACACATTTACTTTTGTGTATCCACGTACTTCACTACCTTATTATGGCTTCATTCTTATTATGGCTTAGAATCCGTGTTTTCATATCTCTAATTTATTATTCACTACTGCAATTTCAATCAATCCACTCATACTTAATAAAGCTATAGGGCGGGAATTAGACACATATTCTATGAATATAATTTTAAAGATAGCACGTAGTTCCTGGTGCCTCAGCTGTTCAAGGGTTAATATGAAATTCTATGGGCTTCCATGGAAGTTTCCTTTAGGTCGTAAGCAAAACATATCTTGCAGGTTTGTGAGTATATATCCTGTACGTTGTTTTTTTTTATTCACAAGTAAAGGCAAAGTTAACTCCCGTAACTAGAAATGAATTATCATGTACCTTTACAGTTTGTAACTTAATATGTTTACATCCGTTATATACGGGATGTCCAGCCTAAGATGCAACGGCCCATAGCCGATTTATTATTGTTTTTTTTGGAAAAATGTTTCAAATAAATGTTGCCTCGAATCATATTCTACACATTTTAAAATTAGTTTCAGTAATGGCGGACTTCCGGTTGTACCGGAAGTAGATACTAACTTTATTATTTTAAATGGAATACCCTATATATTATTGTACTTTTGGATTCCTTGTTAAATTTAAATAACAATTCGTTAGACATACATTGGGGCTAAGTTGTACCGTTTCCGAATTACTTGACGCTTTTCGAAAAAAATGACATTTGCAAGGTCTTCAGTGTTTGGAAATATCTCCGGAAATACAAAAGTTAGAAAGATGCGGTTTTCAGTTTTCGCTTAATCATGAAACAGTACACGTCTTTTATTTTAAAATGGTTGCATTTAAATTATGGAATTATTAAATAGGGCTCTGTAATTTTCGAACTCTAAAATCATGGATAACTTGATTTTTTTAAATTGAATGGTATAGCAATTTTTACATAAATGGATGTAAAATTTTATTTTCTTTCGATTTTATACGAATGTAATTGTGTCTATCTCCAAAGGTTTTGGAGATATTCGCGACTTTTCAGTTTTTCACGATAGATACGTATTGCGAAGCGCCGGAAACCTTCCCCTCGCATTTCACCAGGCTTGCAACTGGCAGCAGTAATACTGATATGTTTAGAAAGTGGCAAACAAGACCACTGGAAACAAACAAAACTTGAAATTACAAAAAAAAAAGAAAACACAACATTGCGAACTTTTTCGAGAAAGTGATGTTTTTACACGAAGCTACCTTCCACAAAAAAGAGATTTTTGAATTTGAGTTCTTTCATAACCAACGCTTGATTTGGGGTTCTGTCAGAAAATATTCCGTTAGCTACTCGTCAGCTGATGTGGTTCCACGATGGTGCTCCATCTCCCAATACCGTCGAATTTCGTCAGTTTTTGGATGTGTCTTTTTCAGACCGCTGGATTGGGCGTAGAGGACAGATGACAGATGGCCTGCGAGATCGCCAGATCTTACAAGCTGCGATTCCTTTTTATGGGGTTTCATAGAAAATGAAGTTTATGAGACGTCACCAACAACACCTGATGATACGCGCCATCGTATTTTAAAAGTGTTTCAAGTAGTCACACCAGAAATGCTCAGAAATGTTCAAAAGTGTTTGCAAAAGCGATTTCAATTATGTAGCGCCTAAAACGGATCGCATTTTGAACATTTTACGCCATTCATTGGACAGAGTAATGTAGTTCGAAAAATGTTCTGATGTATGGATATACCAGTAATGTTGTGTTTTCTTTTATCTTTGTTCATTTCCAACGCGCTTCAGTAAATTCTACATTTTTTTAATTTCAAGTTTTGTTTGTTTCCGGTGGTCCTATTGTCTTCTGTTGGCCACTTTCTAAGTATTCTATTATTGCAGCCAGTCCCAAGCCTGGTGAAATGCAAGGGGAATGTGGCCGGCGCTTCGCAATACGTATCTAATATGAAAAACTGAAAAATCGTGAATATCTCCAAAACCTTTGGAGATAGGCACAATGACACTCGTATAAAATCGAAAGAAAATTAAATTTTACATCCACTTATGTAAAAATTGCTATACCATTCAATTTAAAAAAAATCAAGTTATTCATGATTTTAGAGTTCGAAAATTACAAAGCCCTATTTAATAATTCTGTAATTTAAATGCAACAATTTTAAAATAAAAGACGTGTGCTGTTTCATGATTAAGCGAAAATTGAAAACCGCATCTTTCTAACTTTCCTATTTCCGGAGATATTTCCAAACACCGAAGACACTGCAAATGTCATTTTTTTTCAAAAAACGTCATGTAATTCGGAAACGGTACAACTTAGCCCCAATGTATGCCTAATGTGTTGTTATTTAAATTTAACAAGGAATCCAAAAGTACAATAATATACAGGGTATTCCATTTAAAATAATAAAGTTAGTATCTACTTCTGGTACAACCGGAAGTCCAAAAAAACAATAATAAATCGGCTATAGGCCGTTGCATCTTAAGCTGGACACCCGGTATGTCGTCGCCTTGCTGCCAAAACCAGATAAGTTACATTTTAATACTTTTCAGATATAGGCACTGATCTTATTTTTGCTGACTATCTCTCTTACTGCAGTTAAACTTTGGACCGTTTTCTGTTTATAATCAGCTTTTCCGGATTTGCTAGGACATAATTTATTCAAATTTACATAAAGAAATGCACTTAACTAAAAAACTCAGAAATTATACTATTCTTGTTTTGGCACTAAGCGGCGATATGTAGTACCTATACATTAAATTAATTTAAATAAGAGCATTATTATGAGTCATCCCTACAGAATGGTTGAATCAGGATTTATTGCTCTGCCAGAAATACCCAACGCAAACCATCGAACAATTAGCCTAAAGATCTTCCTTAAGATTATACATCTGATAGTATTTAGGAAATTAGAACAAGACCTTAGTGACTCAATTCAAATTCAATAACGCAGTGAGAACAAGAGAAGCATCACCTGGCTTTAATGTGCTGGGTCAAGATGCGTGGACGTCAACCAATCGTTTTATGACGTCTGCTTTCTGGATTATGATGCAGCTTCCTATAGCGAAAGACATAGATAGTAAGGATATTCGGATAATAGCTTATTTGTACTATAATCACACGGTTAATGTCAAGTAGAATGACGAGGTTTCGCAGGAAATAAAGATAAAACGAAGTGTCAGACAAGGATGCGTGTTGCCCCCGTTGTTATTCAATATGTATCCTGAAAACATTATTCATTAGATATGTAGACGACACCATTATTATCGCAGAATCACTGGAAGACCTAGTGGAAGATTTGGAATCAGGCGGTAGGAAGTAGCGAAGAAGGTGCCTCACATTGATTGTTAAATAGACTAAATTCATGATTATAGTAAAATCTATCCAACAACAAGAGTATTTATGGATCAGGGAACAGCTGGTAGGAAGAGTTAAGAAATATAAATATTTTAGAAACAACCATTAATGAAACAAATGAATATACACAAGGAATTCGAACATGAATTAATCAAGCCAGGAATATATTCAATAAGATGAGGAAAGTATTATGTGGCAAAGATCTTAGCGAACGTCTCAAAATCAGAATGTTACGCGTTCCCGGTGCTGCCGTATGGGATGGAAATCTGGACGCTAAAACAGGACATTGGCAAGCGTCTGGAGGCATTTGAAATGTGGGCATACATGAGGATCTTGAAGGTAAGATGAATAGATAAATTATCGAATGATGAAGTGTTTAAGGCAATTGGGAAAGAAAAATAAATATTAAACACAATATAGACAAGAAAGCTGCAATACCTACACCACGTGTTGAGAGGGGGAAGATATGCTCTGTTGCAAATTATTATTCAAGGGATTATTTAAAGAAGAAGAAATATAGGAAGAAGACCTGGAGTTGTTCAGAGCCGCAACATCGAAGACGAGAATAGACGTGATGATAGCCAATCTTCCGAAAGGAGATGGCACCTGAAGAAGAAGAGTACTATGATTATTTTTGATTACTTTGAGATGATGAGTGAAAATCAACACCACATCAATACAAACTAGATCAATGATGTATTCTTCTAAAAAAAACATGAAAGCGTAAAATCCATATTATACAGGTTTCAACAGTTACAGTTCTTACGAAGGCTGGGACAGCACCGATTTATTAGTATCACAGTATACATTACATCAGCTAGTGTACATATGTACAATGTAACATATTATTGTTAAACGTGATATATTCAGGAGCATCTAACCCAGCGCTAGAAAATTACCATAACAATTTTAAAAATATCACCGAGATATGTGTATTTTATATAAACAGCGGCAGAGATAGCCGAAGTGCCTGCACTAAAAACTTAAGTACACCGCATAAACGTAAGGAAGGGTGTCGTTTTTCCGACGTTCAAAGATGGCGCAAAGATTCAACGCAGGTCAAATCGTTCGCTTTGCATATGACAAGCGCTTAGCGTCACTCGCTGATATCCTCTCACATATCATCTATACGGCTCACATGCGGCGGTGTAATCTGTGATACCGCAGCCGCAGATCGGATAATAAATCATAAGCACCCCGTTCTTCCGAACATCATCTATCAGCCGACTCGGCGACAGTTATCCAACGTCTTCCCCCGGATCATTGCTCTGCCCGTTCGGTCGCCACTGTTATGCCTTGCCCTATACGACAAGGCCGCCTTATCTAAGTTTTGCTTTACTTTGGATACATAAACAGTTTAGCTTTTTATTTGTAATGTATTTTAGAATTTTAAAGTTTACTTTTACAACATTTTTCACCTTCAAATCAAATCAAAATATTTGAAATTCAGGTTTTCATTATGCCTAATCTAATTTTGACTATATAAACCACCTTAGCCGGCTACCTCACTACGTGCAAATTAGCCTAGTGTGACTGTTGGGTTTCTTAAGGGCACGTTTATGATTCCGATTCTTACTGATTGTAAGCGCAAAGGTTGAAAAGCAAATTTTGGCAGAATCAAAGAGCTATATGATAGTTACGATATATTTTCAAATAAAGGAGGAGACATCTGGAAAACTCCTCTTTAAATTTAAGTGAAATATAACGTTATGAAGGTAATAGATGCAATAAGATCAATATAGTCATGAAATTATAGCATATATGAGTCGACCTTTGAGATAATGAAGAAAAACATTCAGGAAACAAAGTAGGGTGATTATTGAAGAACTGATTGTCTTGTGCAATAACATTGACACTAAACAAAAAAAAATATTCCTTCATAAATCTGAAGTAAATTAATATATCGATAATAAGCAATCAAAAATTGACTTGACGGTTCTTGTAACATTTCAAAATATATTAAAAATTGTCTTGTACATTGGGTCGCTTTTTTAATGTCATGCCCTACGGAGCAGATATCAAAACTTTTTCCTTCTGGGAGTGGCTTATACGTTGTTGCTTCGACCGATGTCGAGAATCTAAATATTTCCATCCTTAAGCACAGTTTTACACCTAAATGCAATAAAGGCTACAATCCATACACACTTGACGATAGGTACTAGTATTCTTTAAATATCTGTAACGGGATGTTAAAGAAGGCATTTGGTGGTTTTAATGTTTGGCCCGCTATCCGGGACTACTTGAAGACCCGTCGCTATTGTTATCGCCGATCGCTTGTAGAGCCGCTTACTTGTATACGTATCCGATGCGTATTAAATTGATTCCTCTTTTCTTTAGAGTTGTTATTGTTATAATAACTATTTATTTATTATACTATACTACTTATTTTGTTTCCCGTAACATTCCTAACTGGTATATTATTTTGTTACCATAAGGTATATAAAAAATTTAAAATAGATAAGTATAATAAAAAACAATAAACTTTCAATTACCTGGAATGGATAATTTTAAATGGAAAACATGGTTTCTCAACAACACTTTAAATTAAATATCAAATTGACGAAATATCGTGAATAAATAAACATATTTTGAGGAAAACGTATTTTTTCCTATACCATGACCGAAAATTTCCAATTAAGAGTGAAATAATCAAAACTTTAAGATTGAAGATGAAGTAAGTAACATTTGGATACATATTAGAAACGTTTGAACTTCATAAAGTCAATATTTGCGCCATGTTTTGGTTGATTTAATAAATTTGGTGATTATAGTAGGAATAGTTCATCAGATCATTAAAACTTGTATAAAAGAAAAGAAAGCTGATAATATCCTTTACAATGGTATGGCATCGCACATATTTATTTATTTTATTATTTTCTTTGAATGAATATAGATTTTAGTTAAATATAACATCCTTACCATCGAGAAAACCATCTTTCTAAAGGCAAAAATGTAAAAGCCACCCATGAAATTCCATTTTTTTCACATTTTTAAACTAGAAAATTTGATAAGTCATTTTTGCTGTTGTCATCTGCTTCAAAAAATTGCCGTAATAATATATGTACCCTCTTGTCCCCCGAATGAGTTACTAACACAACTTTATTCCTAACCTCTAAAAAATTTAATAATAATAATAATAATATATATATTGCCATGAATTCCGCGGGAACATTGACAGTGTCACAAAATACAAAAGAAAAGAGTGTATAATACATCACAAAAAAAAAAATATATATATAAAGAAATAAGTACTAACATCATGTATAAATAAAACAACATAAAATAAGCCACAATATAAAAAGATACATGAACTAATTAATTAATTAAAAGATGGCTACATAAGGCAACTAGCGATTTAAGTACTCACCGACGGAATAAAATAAATTAGTTCTCAGATAGGACATCAATTCGCTTTTAAATCTCGAGAGAGAAGGACATTCTTTTATTGTTTGAGGCAAACGATTGTAGAAAATTATTGCCCTATATCTGGGACTTGTTTCGTAGAGGTGAGTACGATGGTAAGGTATAGATAAATCGTTGCGATTCCTTGTCGGCATGCTCTCCGAAAAGTCGCTGTTTCTAATGAATAGAGTACTGTGTTTTTTGTAAAACAACAGTATTTCATATATATATAACGACGCTAGAGGCAATATTCTCAGTTGTTTAAATATAGGTCGACATGATGTCCGTGTACTTGCCCCAACCATACATCTAACAATTTTTTTTGAAGAAGAAACAGCCTGGTGACATCAGGGGACGAACCCCAAAAAATTAAACAATATCGAAGACGCGACTCAACATAGGCGTAATAAAATGGTTTCAGAGAACATAGGTTGACGCACCCACGTAAAACTCTAACGCCGTAAAGTGCGGAGGAAAGTTTTTTTTCAATACTTGCGCAGTGCTCTTATATTTAAGTGTGAATCGACTGTCAAACCCAAAAAATTGCATTGGGGATTCGGTATGGATTTTCCGTTTATTCGAACATATGTGCTAGGGTGGTCGTTGGTAATAGTACGGAAACGTATCAGACTGGTCTTTTCGTAATTCAAGGTTAAATAATTGTCCTCGCAGTACTTCACCATGTTGGAAACAACCTCGTTCATAGAACTTGAAAGCCCCAACATGGACGAATCGGCAACTACGCAGCTTGTATCGTCAGCAAATTGGGACAAAATATCCGGTCGAACAGTAACGGAGAGATCGTTGACATAAATAAGAAGCATTGTTGGTCCCAACACCGACCCCTGAGGAATACCGGCGGCAACACTAATTACTTTGGAGTAGAATGACCTAACGGTGTTGTGTGTATTACCCATTTATGCCACGGCAATGTCAAACTTTATAAATCCGGGGGTGTACTTGCTTGAACGATTACCCTACAGAATATTTTAAGCGCATGTATCTACTATGTTACAATCGAATTGAAAATCCATGAAGAACGCACAGAAAACAACACAGGTAATTACGTTGGAATTGGGAGGTACGCTATCGTTTCTTTATGTAACGTTTGAAGACAGAGCATAAATTATTCTGAAAGGCAAGCTTCACAAGAAAAAAAAAAACTTAAAAGCATTCCATTGATTATTGAAAACAACATTACTAGACATCTTAGTTTTATTAGTTTTCCAAGCAATTTGTCATACATCATTGCACTCGAGAAATAGGAAACATAAGATTCTATTCGATACTTTTCGGTCGGTGCTAGTCCGTTTCTGGTTCCACCTGTCACGTGTTATAATGTCCGAGATATGTGTGCACCAGAACGACCCCGACCGCATGCCATACAAACATTCATCACGGACGTAATTGTATTTAACTATGAATAAATAACTGTCCCTATAACTCATACAAGTCCCGGGCCATTAGGCTCCGTATTAAATGCGGTATCAATTTATGTGTCGAACGTTGTGCATTGCAAATACGTCGGCGAATACGTGTGTGTGCGTGGATTGTACTGAAAGAGCCTGATATACGTACATTATGCGCCTGCTATTATTATGTTGCGGTGCTAATTATTTTTAGTTGGTCGTTCGGAACGGTGAAAAAATAGAAATGTCCAAGACGAATAGTTGGATAAAATAGAACGATTCATTGCATATAGATAACGTTCTGAGATTATATCGGGTTTCTCAACCCCATATGTCCCTCTGCCATAGCTTTTTATTTAGAAATATTTTTTAATAAAATTTTAAATGTGTTATTACTATATTATGGTTTTTAATCAATTTCGGTTTTATCGAACATGTAAACAAATTTCAGTTTCAATTTTAAGTAGAAGACCTTATATATTTTGACATATTCGGATTCAAGTAATTTTCTAAATCTAAATTTCTTTGGTCATCAAAAAAAAAGTTGTTTCATCTAGAGTGCCGAGATTAAAAAAAAATGCTAACCGTTAACATAACATCAAGAAATTACATATGTTACAATCTTTTGTTTTATATGTATTTTCATAAAAAAAGTTGTTGAGAATGTCTTTAATCAAATTTCGTGAGTTGCCGGTTCCAATGATACTAAATACTTGATATTCGAATTAAAAGTTATTCATCTGTAGATTAAAAACGTTGAATATATCCTAAAGGCCAAAGAGATAGGTAAGCTTTTAAATCGTAAGTAATAAGTAAGTAGGATCATAGAAAGTTGATGTTGGTAAACTTAAATTGTTACTAAACTACTACATATGGATTCGCGGTTGTTGTCCATACTATACTTTTCCGCACTGGAACCACGTTGTGGATATTGTTCGGGCCGACATTTCGTGTCCACACTCATAAGGGATATCATCAGATCTGCTGCTGAGCCGTAACCGTAACTACCCACTGATCGGTTGCCATCATCCCCATATAAACCCACCCCAGCGTGTCAGTCTTTCAGTTTTAGATCAACAGCGGTAGCAATAGCTCTGAAGTTGTCCCTTACACGTGGGACAAAACGTTGGCCAGAAGGAGATCCAAAACGCGGTTTAAGCAGAGTATAAATAGTTACTAAATTAGTTATTTCATAAAATTTTCAATCAACGATTGTTTACTATCATCTTCTAAGCGGAGTAGAGTTCGTCGCAATAGAGAATGTTATATGACGTCACATACGCAATGAACGGATATTGGTAGCCGATGCCTCGTTACTAACAATAAGTAACAGGCAGCGGAGTGTAATTGACGTCAGGTTTCGTGCAGCTTTCGGTGACGACATGTAACATTCTCTATTGCCACGAACTCTACATTTCAGTGAATGATTTGTCTTGCAACAGACAGCCAGGCAGTATTGAGGGCATTAGTGAACCCCAATCAGGACTGGGTTGGGAATGTATTCGAGAACTAAATAGCCTGACAGGGCGCAATAAAGTCACATTGCTGTGGGTGCTCGGATATTCAGCAATCGAAAAAAAATGAAAAATCCGATGTGTCAGCAAGGAAGGGAGCATCGGCTTTATATATACGCTCAGAACTTGTTTTAAAAGTGTCGAAAAGCCAGCACGAGAGCAAGTAAGAAGATGGTTAAAAGGAAAACATAAAGAGTACTGGTATAAAATAACCAGATAATCTCATGGAAAGATAAAGAGACCATCAGAGAAGAAGACTGAAGAGTTACTGCAGCTTAGTGGGAATCATCTTCGCACCGTAACAGATTCCTTACGGGGTACTGCGCAGTGAAAGAACACCTACAGAAAAATGGATCAACACTAGAGACATCAATTGCAGGCTGTGTAATGGGATGACAAAAAACGCTTACTACTACATTCTGTGTGAGACAGGCAATTTTTGGCAAGCCAAAATGAACCCAGAGGATTACTTCGATCAACCAGCCAGAGAACTGTACAGATTAGTGGACGGTACTAGGATACTGGAGTGGCTGATATCATTTAATGGATAAGAGAAATGTTTCCGGAGACTTCAGGTCAGACGTTCCCACAAAAAGAAAACAAATTATTCTAAGCATCCTCAAAGAAGTGCATTTCAGTGAACGATATTTTAATTTATAAAAATAGTATAACAAGATAACCATTGGATAAAATACCACGAAATGAAAAGAAAAACTGATAAAAAAAATACGAATACTTATAAAACAATATTAAAAAAAATTTTGTGAAGTAATTGAGAAAAAAAACTGCCCCACACACGGCGATTCTGACAATTAATTTAGTATTCGTTATTTGGTTTTGTTGGCAACTTTTTTATCAGGTACTACTCTCATTTTTTTTAATTTTTAGAAAACTAAGCAAACAAAAACCGATAATTTAAATATTTTCGGACTCAGAAAATTGGGTGTAATTCAAATTTGCTCGAAACATGCAAGGTGTTCCATTTAAAATTTAAAATTTGGAATTTTAAAATTCCATCTCCAACCTTCGAATATCTTTTGTTAGCAGTATGTCCACGCATGGAATTGACAATATGAATCCAATAAAATGCGAATTTCTGGTTCCATTTTCATAGCATTACTGATGGGTGTCACAACTCATCAAGTTTTTCATCTGTATTATAAGCAACGACCGAAGCATATTGATCAATTCACAGTTCCAAACGCGTATGTACATTTTTGTTTATGAGTACTTTAGAGGTGCTTTTCTCAGATATTATAATTAGGAAAAAAAAACAACTATGCACGACTTAAAATACAAAATACTCCACCGAAGATTGAATCTTTTATTACAGCTCTATTTTTTATTTTAACCTCTTCTAAAAAAAAATATAGAATTTACCACTGTATAAGTTAAAAATACATTCAAGTGTTATAGAAGTAGGCAAATTGAATTCTATGCAAAAAAAAAATACGACTTGTGTAAACTACTATACGTCTACCTTCACTACTCCCTCTTGAGGCGGCGTAGTTTGAATTTGTATTTAGTTTACATAATCATATTTTCTCACACACTTATTTTTATCTAACAGTAAAATTAAAATTGGTGATGTTGAGCTTACATCTCAAATAGGGTTCTGTACCCTTTCACCTCTGATAGAAGCGGCACGATCAAGCCGCTGAGGGAAGGTGCTTGGATGTAACTTGTGATAAGTTACTCTTTCAGGTAGGATTGATGAACGTCATTTGAAACTCTAACACGAAACTAATATTTTGAAGTTTTACCTCACTAGGTGTTTGAAGGCGGTCGTCACGTTTAGTACGTTAGATGTTAGTCTAAGAAAACATCTAGACGTTTGGCTCGAGTGAGAGAAGGTGGACAATCCTGGGGTTTCACGACCGCCTGTACCAAGGGGTTTTCGCTGAGTTGAGCGGTGATAATCTGCCAAATGAAATCCCGGAGGGCCGGAATTTGCAGATCGCAATAAATCTGCTCGTTCCTTACGAACTAAGGTGCCTGTACGATTAGTCTTAGCGTCTTCTTTTGAAGTGTCTCGATGGACTTCAGTCTGCTGGGGCAAACGACAACCACGCAAAAGCGCCATAAAGCAGGACTTGCCTTAAGATGGACTTGTAGAGTAGCAACTTGTTTGCTAGGTGAAGGGGACTTCTTCGCCCTAACATTGGGAGTAACGAGTTGCATACAGCCAAGAAGCGAGATCTGAGCTTGGAGCACTACTTCTACCAGGTGAGACGCCTGGCGAAGTGGATTCCTAGGTACTTAACCTGTGGGCTCCACGGAAACCTGACGTTTCTCGCGCGGATACGTGTCTGCAACGCATTTGGATTCGTTCAAAGGCAGTCTCCGTCGAGTGGACCAGCGAAGGAGGCGGTTTGTGGCCGTCTGAAGAGGTCTGCTAGAAACAAGGGGAAGAAAATTAAAATCAATATAATTATATGTAGGTATCTATCTCTCTTGAATATTTACTGCAATACTCTCAAACAATAATTTTGTATATGGAATATCAATGTAAAGAAATCTGTCTATAGAAGAGAGCCGATTACAATGGAAGGTATGAAGAATAGAATAAAGGAGACCCTTTTCATAAGTTTCGCTAGAAGTGATGCAAAAACCAACTAAAAATCGCAAAATTGGTGGAAATGTATTTAAGAGTAAGAGGACAACATTTTTTAAACAATCTCTTACCAAATATTATATCAGTATACATATGGTCAAAGAAATGTTCCACTGGCGTACTATAGATGGCACCACAAGTATTCTTTTATGGAAATATATTACCACTACAAATACACAACAATAGAAAATGCTGGTGGTGTCATCTATAGTGCGCCAGTGGAACATTTCTTTGACCATATGTATACTGGTGTAATATTTGCCCTTACGTAGCCATAGGAAAAAAATCGCGGAAAAGATATTCCATGTACAAAACTGTTTTGACAGTTTTGGCGTTTAATTTTTATGAAAAACCAATCACCATGATATCAGAAGTAGATCTACAACCACTTATGTTAAAGCTAGCACAGGTAGCATACCTAATGTTGCTGGAAATTTTTTATATGATCATTTTTTTTTGATTTTTCTATTTGTTTGTTAGATTTTATATTATTATATATGTGGTTTTTATTATTTCATTATTATTTACTTTTATAAAGTACTCTATGCCATTGGTACTATAAAGAAATAAATCTTGTATTATTATTATTGTTAATATTATAATTCATCTTCAAATGACTAAGAAGTCCGTCCCTGTCCGCACTAACATTAAGCATATCAAACCGAAGTATTAAGACAACAATTATCTAACGAGTTTATGACCACCTCAAATTCCACAGAATTACCTTTGGCGCCGATCGTCGATTCCATTTAGGGTATAGAAAAGACCGGCTGTTCGTGTTACATAGGTAACTTCCATGTAAGGACAACAATAGAAGAACTCCAATTAGTCTCCAAGAATGGAATATAAAACAAGAAAATAATAGTAGTTCATTGTATTCTCTTGTGTAATACTTAGTTTCTACACAAGCGGCCTCACAATAGGATATTTCTGATATAACTGGGCCTGTATTTATTACACATATACAAACAGTAGCTGCGTACTTACGTTCTTATTGATTTGTTATAGTAACTCTACATAATTAGAAAATTAGGCATCAATCAACGCTATATTTAAATTTTGGTATGCAGTAAATGCTTTAATTCGACACTGTCTTCTTCTGAGAAAGGACTAAATTATATTTAAAAAAGAAGAAAAAAATGTTCATTAAATTAATTAACTTTTTCCTGTGTAAGAAGTAGTAATAAGAAATGACTATAGAATTCATTCATCATGATACATTATTCTATGGCGTGACACAATGTCCTCAAAACTTCAAAAGGAAACGTCTCAGTTTATCCTTCTTTAAACAAGCAATAATTTATAAATTGCCTTTTTCCTTTGTTGATTTCGTTTTGACTCTTTGAAATTTCCTAAAATTGGAAGAGCAAAAACAATCCAAGATCACTTTAATACAGGAATAACGCTGTTACTCTAACGTCTGCCTATTAAAATCTTTTATTTCTTTTTTTAATATTTTTTCAAAATTTCCAGAATTTAAAATACAATGTTATTTTTTTTTTCTTTTTCTTGTTAAAAATAATACTGCTCTGTACTACTAAAATGTGTACTAAAATAAAAAGAAATTTTGGAGTGAACTTTCCACAAAAGAAAAAATGAAAAAGATTATCCAATATATGTCACAACCACTGCTATGACAAAACAAAACCATACCTTCTTATTAGAAACATACAGTTTCATTGTAAATATTCCAAATGTCATCTTCCTGACTCAATGCATGCATGGACACGTCGCATCATTGACTGTCGCACCTTTTCAAAGATCCGGAGGACCGTTACTAACACATTCAGAAACAGCAAAAATGTGTTAACGTAGCATTTTCTGCCTATTATTGACGGTAACACAAAGCCATCAAGTTTCCATACTTAAAAATCCATTAAATAGTGTATGATTCTGACCTGCAATGGTCTGATTACCTATCATCAGTTGGTGGGTTTCGAAGCACGAACAGGTCGAGCGAAATGTATAGGGCCTCCATCCTGCATGAACCACATACTATTTTTTTTTCAAGAACTTTTCTATTAATCGAAAGAATTACCTTCGGAAAAAATGTCAATACCTACATACATATGCACCAATCAAAACATCACTGCAATACACCCCACATAATTATCTGGTCTAAAGAAGCGATGTAGATTTTCATTCACCCACATATGCTGATACATATATACCGATGAGGCAATTTTTGATGGAGATGTCTATATTTACACTAGATGACTGGGCGACTAGTAGTTTGCTGGATAAACCATCTACAAAAAGTACCTCGCTGAAGGTAATCAAGTAAGTAAATACCTTGCATTCGTTGCAAATGGTAAAGATAAAGAAGTTAGTCATGAATTGTCCTCCAAGTCATATGGTCTTCATTGAACATTACCACTAATTGCATAGTCTTAACACTTGGATTTTCAGCGACATGATCCAAAATAGCCTCTTCAAAATCGTCAGTGGTCTTTTTCTATGCGCAGTGTGGATTGTACGCATACTCTG
>RXPK01002410.1:0-100513 GCA_004143645.1 Protaetia brevitarsis | reverse complement strand
GGTAACTACTTAACAAGTACGTGCAGCTTAGACCATATATATTTATATTACATAATTAATTATCTCAAAGCATACATATCGTGCTTAATAATTAACTCGATTACTTTGGATTAGAAATTTAGATTGGATTATCTTAAAAAGTAATGTAGGTATTTTAAAATTAAGTGTACGTGGACTTTAGAAGCAATATCTGAGTTGTTATGTTACCTTTTCTTTGTATATAGCATTTTACATGTTAGATAACTCTGTAAACATTAAAAATTAAACTTTATATGCACGCTAACTTCTCAACGTGTTATTATAGCCAATTAGCAAGTGCATTAGACCGTTATTTATGTCTGCATTTAAATTCGCACATCTATATTGCAATTTATATTACATATGCATAATATGTGTATTATAGTTTAAGGCAAGTACGGATATACATTGCACAGTGTAACAATAGAAAAAAATAATTTAATTGAAGTAATGTTAGAGGTAACACTTACCGAAACAAGGTTAAAATTTTCAAAATTTATAAATTCGATGTTATGAAATAATAAGTATCAAAGCGAAAGACTTATTTACACTTTAAAAGATAATGCAGCTTAATTTGAGTAAATAATTGGGTAAATAATTGGCGTAATTTAAAAGGTTTACAAACGACACTGATAAACAACCTTAGTGTTGAATATCGGTTTCAGTATGCAAATTTGAAACAGACTTATACAGTAATATAATCGGTCGATCAAAAGGTTTTTTAATCGTTATTTTTTTAATGAAAAAAAACTATATTTTTAGTTTTGGTGGAGGCGCCTGTTGACTAATATTTATTTCAATTATATTTGAATATCTAAGTCTTCATTGTAAATTTTCTTTTTCTTTTGAAGATAACCAACATTAATAAATCCATTTCCTTATATTATGAGAGAAAAAGACAAAAATACTATAAATAATGTTATATTATTTTCTTATCCGCAAGATTTTAAATTTATTCCATTAATATCGTGGAATTAGCGGATTCATAATAAAAACACAAAAAAGGTATGATTATATATGAACATATATATGAAGTTTAATTTTTTTTCTTATTGACGTTTTGTTTCTTTATTCTTTAGCAAAATATTTTCGACGGTAAAAATTTATAAAAAAAATTCTATTTGTAAGAAGCCTTCATTTTTAACCTATTTTGACATAATTTATGTAATAAGTAGTAAAGGTAAAGTGAAGTAGTAAAATTTACATTATACTATACTGTTTATTAATTCTCTAATGTAAGTTTAAATTTTTAAGTTTTACTAAAAATATAAAGAAAAAGAACAATAGTTTTCCAGCTTCTTTCGAGAACTTTGTTTAAAAATTAAATACTATTTTGTCTTCTCAATTATAAAGCTTTATAAACATTTTAAAGTAATCCATTCCTGACTCTGTGTGAGTAAATCAATTAGAAAATAAGGTATTGAAATAAAGGTCCACTTTCTCACAAATTGTTTTTAATTAACGTGACCGGTTTCATACAAATGAGAACATCTTC
Source organism: Protaetia brevitarsis (assembly GCA_004143645.1). Lineage (NCBI taxonomy): Eukaryota > Metazoa > Arthropoda > Insecta > Coleoptera > Scarabaeidae > Protaetia > Protaetia brevitarsis. The sequence continues at coordinate 99,000 of RXPK01002410.1, read as the reverse complement.
ACGTAAGAATTAAAAGCAAATTGCCCTTATGACATTTGGCTATCCTTAATCTGCTTTCAATTCTTGGCTGAAGATGTCCTCATTTGGATGAACTAAAAAGAATTTGTGAGAAACTGGTGCCTTACTTCAATCCCTTATTTCCTAAAAAAAATTAAAGTTACATTTCGTAATTTTGAAATACAGTTGTATTTTAACCCATCGTTTTTAACTTTATATTTAAGAATTCATTTTAATTTTTATTGAACATATTCTGATGTTATTGTATGAGCCTGAGGAAGATAAGTATTGGGCCGAAACATCGTTGAACATGTTTGTAACAAAATCAAGCTAGAAATAGCCCGTTTTTGCCTTTAATCGTTAAAAAAGATAAGTTATACAGTGTATCCACGGATGAAGTTGATAATAGGTATAACAGACAAAAAAATCTTTGACTTGGAGTTTAATATTAAAGGAAATAAGTCCTGTGCAAAAGCGCTTTCGTTTCAGGTAAAGCACCTTTTCCGTTCATAGTATGCTTAAACGTTACTAAAAAATGTTCTTCATTGGCCTACTTTGATAAAATCCATTGTTTGCCAATTTAATTTCTGGTAAAGTACCGTTTGCGTCCACAGTATGCTAATATATTACTGAGAAAAAGAAATGCTTATAGCAATCAGGCCTACCTTGATAATCATAATGAAGTTAACAATAGAGGAAGAAAACTAGGTAGTCGTTTGGCGTACATCGCATATATTCAACGCAATGGTAACTAAGAATTAATACTTATGTTACGTATAAAATTATGGTAGTGATTACAAATCGATCTCTCATATCTAAGAATGACATCATCCTTACATAAAAGATAAATATTACATCACATAAGTATAACCTATTTTTTTCAAACAACCTTCAATTTTGTAATAACCATGTCATCAATGCGTACCAATTTTATTAAAACAGCTCATTTTCTGTACAATCACGTATACGGTAAACGTTGAACAGAAAGATCAACATGAAACATCGCGTCTATTATCGATAAATTTCTATCGCCTATGGATAAACCTAATTCAAATCAGGGCCGTGCTCTTAAATGGTTATAAACGTATAACATAAAGCATTGCGTTAGTCATTTCAACACAGAGACAAAGTAGAAGGAAAAAAAGGAGCAGGAAAAGCGCGAAGAATCTAACTAGAATATTCGGTCAAGTTCAACAGCAGTGATCGCGACTTTTTTTCACCTATTCGTAAAACCTTTAACGAATGGAGTCGTACTTGAGATACGACCTTAGCGAAGTATACGCATGACTTGGCAACGTTAATAATATAATAAATATGTTGTGGAGTTTACGTTTCACTTATTATTTAATCGATGCTGTTGGTGTTACGTGGTTATTATGCAATTCATTTGGAGGTAGAAGGAAACGCCTATAGCGAATTCTTTTTTTTTTAATTCTATTCTTTAAGAATGAATTTTGCTATATAGTTCAATGTTATGCGTTGGTTTTATACGTGGATTGACATATTATGTAGATTAATTTCAGTTGCTTATGTATTGCTCTATGTTTTATCACCATTATTTAGCAACCGAAAAGTATATGAAAGCTACGGTTATGAAAACAAAAAAGCGAAAACCTAATTGCCCCGGTTAATGATAAAACGTTTCATGCAGATACAGTGCTTGCGAAAAGTTTGGAAACACCCAAATAGCAACATCATTAAAAGATGTATGTCAATATCTCGTTTCCAAAACGATGGATTGGGAGGAGAGACTCAATATAATATAATATATTATTTAAAAAATAAAGTACAGGTATTAAGTCGCGCAACATAAGCGAAGTACACAATAACGAATACGAACTGAAATATGAGGTATCACTCCAGAACGAATACGCACCGTTTTTTTTTACTATCGTGTAGGAATTTGCTAAGACGCCCAAGGTCAACATCTCAACGCTTGATCTAATTTTTTTCATGCATATTTTTTTCTTATAATTTTGAGTTTTTTTCAAAATAATTCTTAGGTAAGGTATAAGTACTTTTTAAGTGTCATTCATGGAGTGACGTCTATCCAAAAATAAAGAAAAAATACTATATTGCCATTTGGAAAAAATACACGACGTCATGACCTTTTTGAGGTCATTACTAAAAGACACTGCTGTTTCCAGACTTTTTGGACGTACTGTATGTAATGAGCCATTCATAAAGTAGTTATCAAGGGTGCCAATCTCATTGCATTTGATTCTGGTAGGAAAATTAGTTCTATTGATATGTGCTACGGCGTTGTTGTTGCCAACAATTAAGAAATTAATAGCAAAAAACGCTGTTCTGTATCCAATCTTTGATTTTTTTATTATATTTTACGACCGGTTTTGACGTAATTCCATCCTCATGTGCACAAAAACATCAGTATACAAAACTACGTCATAAATGTTAAAACTTAAAATTGTTAATGTTGTATGAAGTAACAAATTTATATTAATTTCATACAACACTAAAAACTTTAAATTAACTCTACCAATCTAGAACTTACAATAATTTAAACTAAATAATTGCTGTACCTTTTATTTTAAAATTACTTTATAACATAGAACAATGATTTGAAACAAAAAGATTGAGAACTGATTTTGAGTATATAGACTTTGGCGATATTATTTGAGGTTTTTCTTTGATTTAGATTATTAGTAACCCTTTCTGTTACGAAATGTGTAAAACACTACACCAAACTATTATTCTTCTTGCAGTTTTCAGTATATGTTTGCGTGTGCATAAGAATATAAAGAAGTAAAATGTTGCAGGAAGGATTGCCTAGGCAGAAAGAGTAATACAACTTTTTGGACGTCCACATTATTTTATCCAAGTACTTGGCAAATGTACCTACCTTTTAAAAGCGATACTACAATTTTCACGTGGAGAAAAGTTCTACAACGGACAAGCTAGGGGCACATAATCAAATTTTTTGAAAGTGATAAAGATGACAAAGAAATACAGCTAGTACCAAAATTAACAGACAATCATATACAGTGTGAGTGATTAGTACGATAAAGTCCAGTATCTGCTATGTCCTATGAAGTATCCAAGTAAAAATTAGGGAGATTGTAGCTAAATCATAACTAGTTCAATACCCTGTATAATTTAAAAGGGATACAATAACAATGATCTATTGCAGCCATAGCAATTAATGATTGTGGAAATTTGCAAAAATGATTTTGGAGGAGTGTATTTTACAGGCGTAAAGAAACTCAAATGCTGTTATCCGATTTTTATTTGTTTTCGAGTTATAGCGTAATTAAAAATGTAGATTTAGTGTTTTATATGTCTAATGAGTCTAATGTCACTACCTCTAGTTCACTGTTGATATAGTGAAGGCGCTGCCATCATAAAAAATGTTCCCTATACTTTGGAGTAAATTATAACATTGTTGTTTAGGTATTGTGACATTGACTTGACGTTTGTACGACTAAAGTGTAACAAACTAAAATGCCACATACTTATTCTAATTTAGAATATGCTAATATGTTTGTTTATGGATTTTGTAATGGGAATGCGTCGGCCATAGCGCAATGACTATCAAAACTGTTCATCATTTGAAAAGGTGCGCGTTTGGTTGCCATCGGTTTATGCAGGTAGAAAGTTTATTGGGGGTAAAACACTTGGCAATTATAAAAATCAGATGGGAAAAAGATGAAAATTCACTGTGAACGACGACATTAATTTTATGGGGCAGTATACGTTAAGATATAATGGCACTTCTAGCGAGTTCGTTAATTCTTTGGTTTAAACCACGGTTAAGGCAAGTCTGGTCAGTGTCACTCAGTGATAATAGTATAGCAAAGGCGAAACACGCGTGCCTCTCAACAACTATGACTTATACATTTTTCTGCATTATTATTATTTTAAGCATAAATTTACACTCTTCAAATGTTATTAGAATATGATTAATAGCGCTCTCAGATTATCACCGATTAATCGTAATTTTCTAACTTTAACAGAAAAACATTTATTTATTGATTTATCCACATTTTTTTGAATGAAAACTTATTAAATCTCGTGAATTTGATTGTCTTTGCGTGTTTCCACTACAGAGATTTGTTTCTGAACTAGTGGTTTAGCTGCCATCATCAGGGTAAGCCTCAGAAGATTGTGTCTTGCCAATTTCATCTCTGAGATTGTATGCATAAAAGTAATTCTGTGATTATACTTTTTTTAGAAGTTTGCGATCACTTAAAAAAAAAGAGTTGCCATGATTTAGTTATGTTAAGTGTGTAGATACTATTCCTTTTTGCTGTAGTACAGTGATTGTTGTATATTAATAATAATTATATCTTACCGACTCCTAAACACCAATTTATAAACAATACTCATCGTCAATAATCTCTAACACCATAGATTAGATTCCTTTAGCTCATTTATTCAATTACAACTGTTTGTCTTGAGTTGACTTATCAATGTATGAATTTGGGCTTTTCTTCTATGCGTTGTATTGTTTTAGAAATAGATTAAGAAAACTTCATTCCTTAAGAATTCTAGCGTGAATCTAGAAACAAAATCAGTTGCATATAATTTTGTTATTAAAGAAGCCTCTAGTTCATTTTTCATTGAAACTGCAAACTAACCTTGTAAGTTTTTTTTTATTTTTATTGTAAATCGTAATAAATAACAGAGCTTTTAACTTTTACCTTCAAGTATTCATACTTGAACTACTCGAATTAAATTCCTTATATGGAGAATGTGTATCAGAACGTTATGTTATTTATATCCTTTAATTGGCCGTCTATTTAATTTAGTAATAAATTGAAAGGGTTAGACATTTATTTTATGGTGCTTATACATGTGTGTACCTACCTTTATTGGTTTGTTTCGCACGTTTTGTTAATAATATATCATATTAAAGGGGTAATACATCTACCGCAATTACTTTACTTCATATCTGCGTCATATTTCACTGCATATTTAAGAATTAAAAGAATATTGCAGCTTCGTAGAAAAAAATGCTGAATAAAGTTTAACATGTTAATAATTTTCAACAAAATAGAACGTATTTATTTTATGGATACACCAACAATATTATTGTCCCTACCTTTGTCGTCAAATCATTAGATACATAACTTGAAAGCATACTGTACTGGAAAACCTATGTCTTCAGCCAGAGATTACATATATAACACAGGGATGTATGTTAAATGGTTTTTGAAGTGCTAGTGAATTACTTTAAAAACGATAACTTTCATTTCTATATCTACTAAAAGTGTATATATGTACATATAACTAAAATTCTGATCCAAACAAATAAAATCAATTATTAAAATAAAAGCATCTGTTCAAGTAGCAATATAACACAAGATAAATTCAGTATACTATTTGGATGAACTGCAAAGCATGTACGACTTCAATACTTATTTTTATTGAGTTAACCATAACCATTTATCATCTTTGTACGCCTTCAATTAAATAGGTATTTAAAATTAAAAAATATTTCGGATTTATAATCCATTTAACTTATTTTTTTTTTATGTAGATGTAGCTAAACTGCATAGCATAAAACATTATTTCGATTCATATTAAATTTCGAATAATATTCTTGATGATACTTTCTATTTGTATTTAATTTTGTTTAAAAATTGTTTAATGAGTAAAAAGGTACGTACCTATAGCTGGTTATTGTCAATGTCAATATTATTTATACTAAATATATTAAATACATATATTTATTATATATACCGTCCTTTCAAATACTTTCCTGATTAAGGGAAGGGCATGTTTTTTTTTAGTCGTTTGTCATAGTGCATGCATGCACTAATCATTTTGATAGTTTGTATGTCACCAAAATTTCCTTTTTTAGAACGCTATGGCATGTGCCCACTGACAACTGAACTTTTTAAAAAAGCTTTGTAATTGATTTTTTAGTTGATTCGACGTCGAATATCCTCTACGCAATTTGCGGTTCGTTTTTTAGGTGCACCATCGCCAGGTTTACGAGTTACTGCCCCAGTTCCACGAAATTTGTAAATACAAGCACGACCATGACTTAAAAGCTGTGCGTAAGTAACTGCCAGAATTATTTTTTTTATTTATTATTTCATACAACCAAATGCAACCCTTTATAATGTTGATTTCTCACTGACAGCTGTCACAATTTGAAGCACAATTTAAAAGTAGCCCAGTATTGCCAAACTTACTAAAGAATTTTCTTAAAAAACAACCTCCTCTATTCGGGAAACTATTTGAAAGCACGGTATTATTTTATCGTATTCCTAATGTAAGACCATCGTAACCTATTTTTATTAATTTTTTAACGATAGTCTAAACGAGATATATTATTAGGTAGTTAATTAAGTCTTTCATGCAAAAATATGAAAAAAAAAAAATGTTTTCATTTTAAGATTCAAATTAAATACATATTTCAACACTAATATCTAATATATAGGGGAGGGTGGGGCAAGATGGGGCCACGAGGCATGAGGGGGACATCGTCTTATCTACAAAACGGCAGTAAGCATCTGTCAAATAATAGCAGACCTGATATTCACAAGTGCTGTTCTATGTTTGTTGTAATGTAGGAAACTTTACTAGTCGTAATAACAACTTGAACTTTGCAATTTCCAGAATTTCTTTATTGTTTTGATGGTGAGTTCAACGGCCAGTATCGGAAGTATAAGTAAATTATTTACAATTACACTTTTTGTACTTATTAATTGACATGTATTGCATGTATTTTCTATAGTGCGTTATTTGTTTATTTCAAGTATTTAATATGTTATTATAACATAACCAGAAAATGTCTTAAAGAGGCAATTGGATGGGGCAACATGGGGACATCACTATCTTACTCTTCAATCTGGTCCTTTATGACTGGATATAGTTGGATATTTAAATATAGAATTAAATCGTTTCATTACTTGCAACAGGGTTGCCGTGGATACACAAGAGAAGAGAGTGAGTATGAGGTACCACAAACACTTCTAGAAAAAAAAGTGGAAGAAGCGCGTCAGCTTGCTGGACCTCTCCAACCTACAAAATCATTAGGCTAAAAACACTTTTTTTCCCTAGAAGACGAGACACAGCTGGTTACATATTTGAAAAAAAAATGGAATTGGGTCTCTCAGGATTAACAATTCAAGATTTGAAAAATCTTACATATCGATGGTCTGAAAAATTGGGAAGAGTTCGTTGTTGAACAAATGCAAAAATTGCAGGAAAAGATTGGGTGATAGGATTTGTGAGATGGGATCTCCATTATGCTTTCTCGAAGACATAATGCGTATTTCTCATGTTAGGAATGAAGTACAAGTTCAATAAAAGCGTAACAAGGGAAAGACAACAATCCTTACAAGCACTACGTATAAAAATCTGCTACAAGAAAATAGAAGTCTGGAGAATCCTTAAGGCAACTAGAAGTGCTGAGTATTAAAGGAAAAAAAGTGACAAAGAAGAAAACAAGAAACTAAGAAGCCGAATTTTGTAAGGAAAGCAAAGAGTAGATTTTTAGAAAACAAGGAAATAATAAAGTTCTTCTGTTGAGGAAGATGAATATGTCTATGTTTATATTGCCTCAGAAAGTGCGGTGAAGATACCAAAGGGGAAGTATGGATACAATGCCATGTATGGCGAGGTTGGGTACATGGAGGGTGTGCGAATAATGGGGATGAGTTCGTCTTCTATTGTCTCAATTGTGAAGATTAAGTTTAATATTCTTATCGTTATTGTATTTTTTTTTTAATTTTAAGTAGTTCCGCTTTAAAGAGTTTTAGCTTTGTTCCTGCATTTTTTTAAGAGCAAAATCATTTTTTTTACATATTACCCAGATTTATGTTACAACCCATTCTTAACTCACCTGGAACCCCATCTTGCCCCCATGGTGGGGCAAGATGGCGTATTTACACATTTCCTTTCAAAATTTTCTCACAACATCAGGAGTACCCATCAAAAAATTGTAAATACATCCATCACCAGGTAAATGTTTAAATATTACAACAAGCCTACTTAGAATCTTGCATATCAATTTGCAATCCTGGTGTTTTAAAGCTTAGTATTCCCATCTTGCCCCACCTTCCCCTATTTGGTTATCTGTAGCGAGGAAATTGAATTAGAGTACGATATAGTTATTTACACCAATTCATGCCTACTTATATTATTCAATTACATACCTTTTCCGAGACAAGTAGCCGTTCATAGAAGAAAAAATAAATATTTATAAGAAATTGGTTGCAGATTTCGAATAGTATATCAAAACACTAGTGTTACAATAACGTTTCTTGTAATAAAAGTAGGACCCAGGTAGCAGGGTGACGTAAAATGACGTTTATTAGACGTCGATATTACGTCTAATACGTGATATCAACGTTTATTAAACGTCATTTTACGTCACTCTGCTACCTGGGAAGTTTCAAGCAAATGTACGAGTATTGTCATTGTAGCAAGTTTTTTTTGTACTATTTTCTCTATTTCGTATTAATTTACGATTATTTATTATTTAAAATGGGATTTCTTATTCATGCAGGGAATTTCAATGTTTCTATGTCTGTGACATAATCCTTGTGTCATGAGGAATTCCATTTAAAAGCGTATATAAAAATATTAAAAAAATGTGAAATGTCAAACCACGAATTGCACTACCAACCTTACATAAAATGTCACCACAACCAGTATTACCAATTGACACTATATGTCGGTAAAGTAGTTACAAAGAGGAATAAAACTTGTGCATCGATTTGTGAAAAATATGGCATTCGTATCCAGTATATTTCAGCTTATTCAAAAAATCTTCCTTGGGAGCAGCAAATATGAAGACCTAGTGAAAGTAGTAACAAACCAACCACCGAAAGTTGCAGAAACTGTGTAATTACAAAGTTTACAAGAAGATTTCTTATATTAAAGGAATATAATTCATATAGAAGGAAAAGTATTTGGATTTTTATTTCCGTAAAATGTTTTTAATAACTAACACGCAAATTTTATACGCTATAAAGATCACTCGCCTAACACAAATATCGATAAAAAGAAATAAATACATATATATCCTATCCAAATACTTCTCGCATCATATTGTGATTCATACAACATTAGCGTGTATTAATAGATACATACATAGCAAAACATAATCTAAGCATTGGCCTAAGTAAATGTCACACGAAAAACATTTAATCAAAACAGAAACATGACGAACAGAACACATAAAACAAGACACCAACACAAAGTTTGGATAACATATTAATGATACGTAAGATAAAAAAATTAAAATAAAACAACGTGTGTACTTTTGAAACATCATCTATTTCTATCTTATTTTTGTACAAAACATACAAACAAAATTGCAACGAAAATGATAGGTATTACGCACATCCTGTTAGATATGCTCATATAATCAGAAAAAAAAATACAAAAAAAGAACATCTCTCATTTAGATGTTGTGAATGTTGCCACTTTAAATGTGACATGTACCTAGTTCAAAACGCCTTTTGGAGCATTCATAAATAATCAATAAATAAATAAATACTAATTAAATATTATGGGGATATTACATCTATAGAGATACTACAATGCACGCGACAGTTTTTGTTAGAAAGCTTAATGGAGAAAAAGGAAATCATGATAACATTAATGAAAGTTCTTTAAAATTTTACAAAGTAGAATAATACCATTGGAGTTAGTTTTCTTTCTTATATATTTATGTACATTTCTGAGCTATTTATTATATATACTTATTTATTGCAATGTATATTGTAATAAATATATATACATCTATATGTAATTGTATTTTATCAACGCCGACTAGATAGCAGGCCTAGTATTTGAAGTGGGGGATGCCCCGAGAAGTAGGTGTTAGTAGGGGCATATCGCCGGGCACAACAACGGATAAATCATAGACATGAGACATGGTGGCTGCATCGCTTTGCAAGTGTTTGTTTGTGAACTACGATTAACAAGAATTGGTACATGAAAGATCTTGTACATAAACTGGAAGAAGCAGTAGCTATAATCAGTCTTCAATTTTTGCTTTCGTTTTTACTAAAAGCTTTTGTAATATTAGTATTTTTGACATGATTATTTCGAAATATATTACTCGAGTATGAAGATACGTATGTTTGAATTATTTAGACGTATGTTAAATATCGTAAATTGTTATCGCAATTACATGAGAACTGTAATGATCATTTTCTTCTAATTGCTGCTGAAATTTTTTTTGATAAAGTTTTTTGATTGGGAGCCTTTTTGAAGTATTATTCAAAATCAAAAGAAATAATGATTTTCTTTTTATGTTATATCGAGGAGGGCTAAGCGCATAACGATAATCTCCTAACGGCAGACAAATCAATACTGAACGTCAGTGTATTGTTTTGAGCTTTAAATCTCTGTTACTAATACTCACTACTAGTGTTACTTCTACAATAATCCGTCCATTTACGCGGTTCCCATTTACGCGAATTCACTTTAACGCGGTTAAAAAAAAATTGAATTTTAAATGTTCTACTGGACGCCAGATGGCGGTTAAAATTACAAAAAAGAAACCAAGACGTAAACCGAACTTAGACATGCAAACTTGTTAGGCTTAGTAAAAGTTAGGTGTATGTATTGAAACATTCAGGTTTCTATCACACACATATTTTAATGGTTCCATTTACGCGATTTCCATTTACGTGCTATTTTTATGGAACCAATTACCTGCATAAATGGAGGAATCACTGTACTACATTCAAAAAAGTGTGCCAAATTCAGATTTATCCATACTAAATTGAGAAAATAGGTGAATTTCTGTTTTTTACCTTAAAACTAATAAAAAATCAAAAGAAAAAACTTTCAGATACCCAATCTAACAAATATTTCTACTTATAATTAAGTATATCAGAAATTCCAATATTAATATTTGAAACCGCACTCAAAAAAAATTGTAGTAGATCTTAGAAATAGCTATTATGCTACTAACCAGGTTTGATATGTACTAGATCTAGTACGATTGTACACCCAGCCTCACCTCTAAACGTCACTTAAGCATTTCGTGCAGTACTCTGATCTACTGTCTACTCCCACTCTATGTATTAGGCCTGAATATCTAGTCGATGTTGATTTTTTTATTATGCAATAGATTTAGGAAATTAATCTTAGTCAATGTTTTGAATACTGCTGCAGAATTTAGGGTAAATTATATTTAGTGGAGATAACGTTGACTTATGGCATCAGTAATGAATGGGAATTAATTGTAAAGATATTGTTTTAGTACTATATATGTTTTTCTAAAAAAAATTGTCAAACAAATTGTCGCGTTGAGCTGTGAAGTTCATGTAAGACTTTTAGAATTTTTAAATATAATTTATCATTTTAGAATTAAGTAGTCTTTTATGTTATAATTCTTTTTCTACCCGCTTGTTTCGCCCTCTCTTAACAAAAAATTACCGAACAGTATTTGTCTGTTTAACACGCTTAACCTTGTGGTGCGTACGATTTCTGGACTTACTGCTTTTCTTACGGTGTGTCGACTTACGGGCTTTGGATTCTCGCGACCTCTTCGCCTCCAGAGCGTCTTCCAAATCCACATCGTCGTCTTCATCGTCGTCATCATCGTCCTCGTCATCATCGTCATCGTCATCGTCGTCGCTGGCCAAATCCTCCAAATCTCCTTCTTCGTCGTCGTCACCGCCATCATCGTCATCGGCTTCGTCCTCTTCGTCATCAGCAGGAACCGGTTGGACTACTATCGGTTCCGGAACGTTGTTAGTGATGGCGACATCGTTATCGGGGTCTTTGTCTATCAGCGATTCCCTTTCGGTGACATCAGTGTACACTTCGCCTTCGGCAGTTTCTTCTGCCACCTCGTCTTCAGCAGTTTCGGCGACCGCCTCCACTACTTCGGAGGCAGCTGGAGCGACTGGGGCTGCTGGAGCAGGCGCTGGTTCTGGTTCATCTTCTTCTTCTTCATCGTCGTCATCGTCATCGTCTGAAAAATTAATAAATGTTTAGTGTAACATCTAGTTAGAGTTGAGATTATAGGTGAGAAACATACATTAGAAATGTAAGCCAAGAAGTGTACCGTAAGGCTCCATCATTGGTCCAATACCCTTTAACATCTATTATTATGGCATTCTCAGAATACCGTTGCGCCTCACGCTTACACGAATTCTAAGCAACTTTTTCAAATAACTTTTTTCGATATCATGCCATCTAACCTCACTTTTTGCAGATTCACGGCATATTTTTTAAATTTACCGCCATACTAATGGTCACGTGACGTGTGTCAAAATAAATTCTGGGGTTTCTAGACATGCACAACCTATCCCCCCAAAAAAGTTTTAGTATATTTTAACAATAAAAAAATTTCCCATATGTTGCAATATTTATGCCGGTCACTGTATAGTTGTAGCTCGTGCAACCAAAATTTCTAAGTAACCAGGTACTATTCACTAAGAGTAATCGAAAAATTATTAATATTTTAGACTAGTGTCATAAAAAGGAGAAAGAGGTCAAGAATTAGTAAATACAGGCCATCCTAGTGAAGACTGGATCTTTAATTAGGGCTCTATACACTCCACATGAGTCTGTCAAAAAATCATTAATTAACAGGGCGGTAGATAGCGTGACTTCCAGTTGGATATCGCGGCTGCTTTCTACCAGGTCGGTGGAGGCGGAGATGGGACATAAGACCATCTCGGTTAGTACGACCAGAGGATGCCCACAGGGGGAATTACATCTCCACTCAGGTGGAGCTTAATAGGAGACGAATTCTTATGCGGGCTGACTGATCTAGGCATATCTGGTCAAGGATATGCTGATGATATTGTTATATACACAAGAGGCGAATTTGTACTTTCAAACTCTCTGCGACATAATTAACTAAAATAACTGACTAACTATTTTGAAAATATATTATTTATTGGAGGATTAATTTAAGTTGGTATATTTACAATTATTTGCACCAATTTTCCCTAGCAACAAACTTAATTAAGCAAAGGCTCAGCTTAAGGTGAACCTTAAGGTGAATATGTTTTGTACCGTCGAGACTAGCAATAAAGCTTAGCTAATTATTGAAAACGGATGGCAACAGTGTCAGATAGTGTGAAAGTGACTTGTGACTAAGGTAACGAACAGTTTTTGACAGAAACACACAGAAAGAAAGAGAATGTTGACTTTTAATTCTTGATACGAGTTTTCGAGTTTTCATTATTGTTGTATTGTGTGTGGTTTTGTGTTGCGTTGTTAGACGAGCCAAAGCCCTAGCAACTCTTCTAGTATACCTCGTGACTGTAGACAAATGGGTACCGCTAAAATCTCCAATACATGAAAGGTGAGACCCTGTTGCACACAGTCTCAGGAATATTAACAGCTGATTCATAAAAGCAACACTATTATTGCTGAAAATTTTTTGGTTAATGAGATAAAACATAACAAACTGTATGCATTCGTGGTCATAGGAATGGTTATTTCGTCTTAGGTTACATGGTAAACGTAAAATTATTTTTTATACCTACTCACACATCAAGGATATTCAAATTTAGCCTCAATCAGGTTTAGTATAAATAATGCTGTACATTAGGTCACCCTAAATCGCCGGAAAAATGTAAGTTCATCAAACGTATGAAAATATTCTGCCCTTTCATTTACTTGTGTAGGTATACCACAAAAAATTATATTTAACTTGTCCAATTCATCATCATCTTCTAACATTATGTTATTTATTAAGATATTACGTGCCAAATATTTGTTTCAAAAAAACAAATATCCTCACAACAATAAATAAAACACCTCGAAAACACCGTAATACAACAAATAAAAGTTCTTTTACTTGCCGCAATACTTGTCATTTGAAACCAAAAGTAAGGTTAACTGGACCTTAAGCCGGGCAAATCTTCAGCTTATTTTGAATAACACTGGTCCTTAAACAGCGGTGCAAAACGAAATCATACCTTAGGATCTACTTGGTATAACCGGTGCAAATAGCCGTTAATAGTTTAGTAATTTTTTTTTACTCTTTTATATAAATAATGACTTTATCTGTTGCTAAACAGGAATGGTAATTTTTGAAATACTTTTTTACTTTTGGCGTGAATATTATTTACACATTTTTATAAACTATTCCATTTTTCCTGACTTGCGTTTATTTAAATATGAAAAGTCTTATTAAAATCAAAGTATTATTACTATATTAAAAATATTTGAATGGATCCATTCATTTACCTAACCCTGTATATCATCATCCAGAAGTTACTTATAAGAGAATCTCTTAAAAAAAGGTGCTGTGCGAAACGTGGTAACAGCATAAAAATAAATTTAATTTATATTTATACTTCTTTTGAGGAAAGGAAAAGACGCAAAAGGTGCCGTTCCCTAATTTAAAACTTCATAAATGTATTTGTACTAACAATAACTAAGTTACAAGGGGACAAATAAATATAAATAGGTGGTTAAGGTATCAAATAAAGCAACATTACAATACAATACATATAAAAGTTGATGGGTATTTGTTTGAGCTAAATTCAAAAATCCAAACTTGCCAATAGTTGGTTTGTTTATAGACGAACTCCAATATCTTCTAACAATAAGTTAACAATTTATTGTTCTACCGAAGTTTTTAAATCTGAAAATGTTAAACGTTAGGAAAGTCATTTCATTGCACAATTGCGGAAACAGCTTTGGCATAAAAGATACTAATCTATCCTTGTATATAATAGGAAAAATATCATTGGAAAGATCGATGTTATCTGCAAAGTTATCCCTATGTGAGTAATAATTAAGAAAGACAAAGAATTGTATGATCAAGATTACTTGTCTTATAGTGTATGATAACAATATATTTGCCACCCAAAACGTATAAAATATAGACAATTGTCAGATATATAACACTAAGATTAAAATAATGTGTTACTGATTTAAAATGAATAAATAATAGTTATTTGTATATCACTAGGCCAGAAACTAGAGTTTTGCGAGTACGAATACGGTGTGTACAAATTTGTACAAGTACGAATACTCGCAAAAGAGTTTCGGCCGTGTGAAACACAATGTTTTTTGGGCCGGCAAATCTTAATTTTGAATAGAAAATAGAAAAGAAATTTTGACACTAGGGAGTTGACAGTACAGGTTGGCACGCATGTTACATACCTTAGTATTTTGACGTTTCCGAGAATAAATTTTTTTCTGTAATTTTCTTTCTAGTTTAATATATATTTATCAATAATAAGTGCAATGAAGACACCAGTTCATCTTAGAATGGTTGAACAGTAGCTTAATGACAATTTATTACACGTTTGTCATGTGGAATCTAGTGTGGCCAACCTTTAGTGACATTTTTGCCTGCCTAGAAGTACTGCAAAATGAGTGTTTCTGCACGGAGGCGCAAAAAAGATTATACATTCCTTAGTTCATAAGATGTAATTGAAAGTTTTCCAAAGTGAGCAAGTCATATTTACAAAAGTTGCCGGTAATGAGATAAAAAAAATAAAAAATTATCCTAAGATTTTCATACATATTTATTATTCACGACATTTTATGTAGTGCATCCCCATTTTAGTAAATTTTGTCTTCAACTTCTAAACTAAGTAACTGTAGTTTATTAGTCACATAATCTGGATCTTCCCAATTTTCGGCTTAGTCACTTTTTGCAGGAAGCTCACGATATACTTTTGAAACTTATAGAATTGATTTCCGATTAAATATTTGTGCAGTTTTATTTTTTGATTCTCTTTTCATTCTGAAATTGTTTTAGGTAATTAGAAAAAGCAATGCACATTGAAACTACTTTGTAAAAAAGTTCTCAGTCGTATTAGGAAATCCAAGTGTTCGGTTATCATGCGTTAGGAATGACTATTATGACTACATCGATATTTATTAAACACTTAAAAGAATACTAAAAATAAATTACACAACCCTGTTCATGGATTTCTGGACTCTAATGTTTACTTTGTTAGTATCAAAGCTACAAAATTCAGGCAAATGAGCAAAAATTCAGTGATCCTGGTGCTAATTAAATTAGGATTAAGAAAAACAAAAAACAGTTGAGCAAATCATTTCTGAGGTAATACGTTCTTTATTTTATAGTATTCTGATACATCGTGTAATTTGAGATATAAAAATATTATTGCTGCCATATTCGTAAATGATTAATAACAGAAGTTATGGCGGATTATAGATCAAGATATGAGACTACAGCTTCTCCACAGAGAAAGAGTTACTATGTTCATGTAATGGTTAGTTTTGGCAGCTTTTTTAGCCACTGAATTGGTGAAAAGAAATCAATATGAATGATTTTGCATGTAATATAAGCTTACTGTTATTTTAATGATAAAAATCTCTGTACTTAATCTAAATTTAAATCTTTACCATTCGTTTTAAAGATTTAAATTTCAATGCACTACTAAAATATTTTTATATCACGAATTATATGTTATATTATCATATATCCCATAAGTATTATTAAAAATACTTCATTTAATTCCACTAAAAACATGGAACTTTTCATTTTTGCATTGGTTGTTAAATTAGGGTTATTTCAACATTTAATTAATTATTAGTAAAATTAGTTTTGCTTTACAAAAAGCAGTTAATGAACTGTTTTCATTTATTAATTTAAAAGAAAAACAAATTTAATTTTATTAAAATATTTTAATAAGCTAAATTGGTAAAATTTGCACATTTATTACTTATTAATGTATGTTATACATTTATTACTTATGTATTACAAAGTTTTCTGTATATACAGGGTGTAACTAATATAAGTTTGGTTAATTATTAACTATACGACATACGCATAAAGTAGACATTTACTGAAAGCTGATTTGATCATTAAGGAAACAAAAACAAAAATGTAGGGCTCAAAAATTATTTAGTTCGGCACTGATACAAGGATACATAGTGTTAAGTACCTGCCAAATCGATATCTAATATAATACCTAAACCATTTCGTACTTTCCATTTGATAATAAACCTTTACTATTTCTCAAGAGTATTCTAAAAAGTAAGTGTTGTTTTTAATATTTTCATAAGACATTAGACTTTTTCTGGGTATACGAATTCAATAGTTATAAAAAAAAAATACTTTTTTTTTTGCTTTCGATGGATCAAGAGCTTGTTTGTTAATAAGCACTACCACACATTCCTGTATTTTTTTAAATTATATAACATATTGTGAATTGAGTTCGTTACACTAAGATACACAAACACGATACTAACGGCAATAACAGATAGCGATATACTTAGCTCGGTCAGAAGAATGTTTTCGTCGCGCACAGGACTAGCGCTAGCTCAAGAAATTTACAAAATATTTTTTCTTCTTATTGGTTACAGATACACCCCCTGTCTATTAATAGTTTTCGATCGCATATTATGTCAACTATTACATGTCATTTTATTATATTATATTTCTGTTACACCCTGTATATATTGTTTACTGCTTTCGTGAATATTGAAGTATTTACCGCTCATTTATTAATAGCAACAATATGCTTTCTGACTCATCATTACCAGTAAATTAATCATGAGTATGAATGTATTAAGTATTAATTACTTTTCATTATGCATATAGTATTCTTAGAATAGAGAAGATCCATAATATGCATCCAGCAATGCACACTTTGAAGTATACACCTACAATGCAGCATTTAACCTAACGGTAAACAGATTACCAATTACCAATTGCAAGACCTTAACGTTGTGTATAAGCATATTTACTATAACATATATTCATATATCACATACGGTACATATTTTTAAACCGTTTTATGTATACGTATGTATGTATTTGCAGTAATGAATGGTACGTAGAACGTTAGGTAAACGATCATTACTTAAAGTCGAGGTAATTAAGATTGCAGATACATACGGCATTCTGTTATGTTTGTATTACGTATTGTATTTCTAGAACTGTGCTATTTCAATTTCAATGTCCCTGCATTTGTAAATTGCCTGCTAACAATGAGTAATTTATTGCTTCTATCATATGCATTGAATTATCTGAACCACATTATTCTTTACATAGTATGTCTGAAAAGTCTGAAGACAGTTTTTAAAAGCTCTCTTTAATGAGATGAGTTTTGAATCGTGTCCACAATGATCTTTAAAATGTTTAACACTTATTTTTTTCTTAATTTGTAATGTAGTATTTTTGTTTTATTTCTGAATAGTCCTTGCCATTTTTTAGGTATGACAGTAAGTATCAGTAGCAGAATGTAGGTTAGTGTATAGGTTTTGTACTACAAAACGCCTCTTAAAACAGTCTCCAGCTTTTTGTATCTTTTTCTAAGGCTATCTAGAGCGCAGATTACAGATTTGTTATTCATTTTCTCGGGTCAGGTCAAATTTAGATTTTACGTTTAGAGTTGCAATTTTTCTAGTCGAGATCATTTATTAATAATAATATATAATAATAATAATAATAATAATAATAGATAATAATATATTTCCTATATAAAAAAAAAACAGTTTTTTTTAAAGAAATTGTCAAGAAAGGGGGCAAATACACATAAATGTATAAAACTAAGACGACAAACATAACAATATAAAATATTACATTAGCAACTTACTGTCAGAAAAAAATTAAGATCATAAGTACGGTGCGCTAAAATATTGGGCTAAATATGCTTTCAAAGCACGTTTAAATGGAAAAAAGGTTGCTATATTTTTGATTTCCTGAGAGAAAGAATTATAGATTTTGAGACCGATGCATGAGGGCGACTTCATGCCTATATCATATTTATAAAACGGTATGTAGAAATCATTCTGTTGTCTAGTAATAACTCTTTACCCTTGACCGACACTCTGAAAGCTGTCTTTTCTATTGAATATGTAAAGTAAAACATTTAAGATAAATAAATTTGTCAAAGTTAAAATACCGGACTGCTTAAACGCACCTCGACAAGTCGCTCGATTTGAAAGACGGAGAGTAATGCGCAAAATCCTCTTTTGGACCGTAAAGACGCTCGGTGCTGAGGTGGACATCACCACAAATAAACCCCATAGATTGATCATTGATTTGACCTGGGCGTGATACAGAGTCAACATTTAGTCTGCAGTCAGTACATTCGCCAGGCTTCTAAACAAGGAGCATAAAGAATTTAATATATAAACAAGGTTCTCGCAATGCATCTTCCACCTAAGATGTTGAGCAACTTGTAGACCCAGAAAAGTAGTATTATCTAAAGATTCATTATCTAAGTTCAGTTTGATAGTATCACAATGCTTCTGTCTGTTATAAAACCTCAGACTAAAAGTTTTTGATATATTTAAATTTAAAAAATTGGAATTGCACCAATCAGAAAAAAGCTTAAGAATTGTATTACAGTTCTCCTGAAGGAAAAGGTGGCAGAATCCAAAACAGTGAGATCAATCAGCTTACATTACCAGAAAGTTATCCCGAAATAACACGCCCAGGTCGCTAATGAAAAAGAAGAAAAAGGATTGGTTCTAAAACAGAACCTTGCGGAACTCCTACGTTGTTCACCTCACTATTAGAATTAACAATCACAAGTGATCCGTCGGAAAGATAAGTAATTGTCACATACTGCTTCCTGACACGGAAAAAGGACGAAACCCAATCATAAACCACTCATCTAAAGCCGTAATAGATGTAGAGTTTATTAAGCAAAATCGAGTGATCGACACTCACAAAGTTTAAGAATTTTATTACAGTTATCCTGAAGGAAACAGTGACATCATCAGCATACATTACCAGAAAGTTATCCCGAAATAACACGTCCTGGTCGCTAATGAAAAGAAGAAAAAGGACTGGCCCTAAAACAGAACCTTGCGGAACTCCTACGTTGTTCACCTTACTATTAGAATTAAGGTGATCCGTCGGAAAGATAAGTAATTGTCACATACTGCCGCCTGTCGCGCAAAATGAATGATAAACCGCTCCTCTAAATCCGTAATCATAGAGTTTATTAAGCAAAATCGAGTGATCGACACTTCGAAAGCCCTACACCGACACCGTTAACTAATTCCTCATATATTTACACTACACTTGAACACTTCCGCTAAAGTCCTCGGAGTTGTACTCAATCAGGCTCTCACTTGGGAAAAGCATATCGATACTTTAACAAAGATATTATCCTCTATATCTTTTTATTAAGGTCATTGAGTAATAAAATATCAGTTGATCAGTTGAGGAAAATATACTTTGGTATATTTCACTCGGTGATGAGGGGTCATTCTTACTACATGGCCAGAGTATTTGCACTCCAAAGAAGTGACACTTAAGCGTAGTTGCCTCTGCTCGTAGACTGAGAGAAAGATCAGCGTTTCAGATAGCCAATTCTTAGTTAACTGAATGCATGTTAACATATGTTGAAATAACCTTTTTCATTTCTTTTAGTGTGGGTAAATTCTAGAGACATAGAGTCGCTGCATGGACGCAATATTATCAATATCACCATCTCATCTCGTTCCGCAACAGTAATTATATAGGCAATAATTAATTAGAATAGCGACCACTGGCATGTTAGAAACAATGCGATAATTAGAGTAGGTAACTCCATAAAGCAGCTTTGAGTGGAGCATGGGATTTAGGATTAGGGATGTACTATTATTATTATTTTAATCTATCAATAAGTGGTAGTATATGACATAGCGGTTTCTCCATCTATCTCTTGGAATTCACCACATTGCACAAAAATGTCACCAAAACCCAAAAAACCAGCAGAAAAAACAATAAATTCACTAACCTCCAATAATATCGTCGAACAGTCCGCCGAAATAATCATCGTCATCGCCATCGTCGTCATCATCATCATCGTCATCATCGATGCCCAAATCCAAGTCGTCATCATCATCGTCATCATCCTCATCGTCGTCCTCATCTTCGCTGGTGGTCGACGAAGACTGTCTACCAGTCTCTTTCTCGTCAGTTTTGACATCAGCACCAATTGATTGTGCAACTACCGAGGATTGTTTTTGTTCTTCTACTAGCAACGCTTGCTCCGCTGGTTTCTGTAATTCTTCTTCTTTTTTCGGAATATCTTGCGCTGGGGAATTGTGGCTGTCAAAAACGCCTAACGTTGCTTCTTCCTTTTTACCAGCCTCTTCGATTTTGGCTTCCTTGGATTGGGTTACATCTTGGTCATTTACAGCGTTAATTATTATGGGATTGCCTTTGATGTAGATGATACACAGGCAGAGTACTGCCAACAGTAGATCTTTCCTCATGTTTCACCTAAAAAAGGATTAGAATTATATCTTATTTGTGTATTTATATTTAGGTGTTAGTAATTTAAAATTATTACAATTAAAATGTATGTTGAGTAAAGACAAAGGTATAATTACTACTTCTGCTCAGTTATTTGACCCAAGTCTGTGAATACATACTTTCAAATGAACAAGTTTTGATGCTTATCCTGGGCGTACTCAAAGGGAACTAATGCTTCTATAATTATCATGTTCCTAACGACTATTAGCTGTTTAAAAACCGTAGTGTTTATTTGTTTTGGGCGTTGCTTGTTTTACGTTGAAATTGCAAGAAAATTTTATTACGTGTTATAATTACTCAGTAACTGTAAATAAACAAGAACTGCGTAAATTTAACGTCACTGAATCAATGTGTTCCATATGCTAAAATGTTATTATAGTATCTACAGTTGACTCTCTTTATATCAAATTCTCAAGTAGTACTCCAATTTGTTCAAATTAGGAGTTTGAATTAAAGGACGTGAGACAAAAAAATATATATGTGAATTTGTAATATGTACGTGTATAATAAAGAGAAAAAAAGCAGAATCTTACAATATACACTGCACAGCTACATGTAATGATGAAAAATAATTACTAATGTTTAAGAAGTTGGCTTAAAATTTTCATAAACTGTTGAAATTTTTGATTCGATTAAAAGAGAGTTCGAATTAAAGAATGGCGTTTACAAATGGATTACCATTCAGTTGAACATACAATTATGAATTCGATTTAGAGAAAAATTCAAATTAAAGAGAGGTTGATTTAAGGAGAGTCAATTGTTTTTTTTTGACACGATTTGAAATATTGTAACAATATTGCTCTGCTTTTTCCAGGACAATGTCAGGAATATCCATTTTCGATTTTAATATAATATGTAAAGAGATATATTCTTTATAATTTTAAGACTTAATGTTATTTACTAAGAGTGGTCAAACGTGGTCTGCTACACGAGCCGTCATTCGCCTCTTGCTATCTAAAAGGAATTACATTAAACCAAAAGTTTTTGCGTTTCCTATATGACCAACATGATTTGGTGTTTCCTTGAAAAGAAATATAATTTTAAATCACGCATTTCTTCGGAAATAATATATTTTTCGTTGAAATAGTTTATTCTTTTAAGTGAAAGATATTGATAGTTAATTCAACTCCTCTTTATTTTCTACGTGAAAACTATGCAGATTAGCAGAAAACCGTAAGCATGTTGATTCAATAGGTTTTTCCTTTTCTTATAACATTTATTCATTTTAGACTTAAGCGTAAACACAACAAAATGCAGTGATCATTTTCAATCGAAATGAAAATGAATTATTTCCAAAAAAACCATTCACTAAGGACGGGGGGATCTTAGAATGTTGTAAATCCTGATTGTATTGGAGGTTGGTCGCAGTGACAACCCTAGCACTCTAGTGTGCCGTGAAAGAAATCGTTCTTTCTATGACGATGACTCTTATCAGATATTGTTCTAGTAAATATACTAGATTAGTATGTTACGATCATAGTTTCCAGCCTATTTTGTGCGAAATATTATCTGTTACTGGAATGAAATAGGAGATGCGCCATCTATGCGACAATTTCGCTACTACACGTAAGTATATCTGCTGTACTATATGGAAAGAAAACTGCTATACGAAAATAAAATGCGATATTTATTTTTACTTACATGTAAATATTTAAATAAATTAATAAATGATGCACTGGCTTCAAATTATTTATTTGATTAAATACATTAATATTTTTAATATTCCTAAATCAATTAATAATTTAGTAACTGTAACCAAATGTATGAAAAATGGTTGAAAATAACAAGATCGTTTTTCCCGTGTATAACAGTTTAAAAATTTCAAACAGTACATACTACTGTAAAGTTCCTTGGCTTATAAGTAAATCAGCATTAACTGAAAAGATTCGAATTATATCTGAAATTTCTTTAACCTCGCGCGAAAAATATTCACTTTTGTTCATTATTGTTTGTGTATCTGAGACTTATGCACGTGCGAACATGAATAAAACTAAAATACTTCCGTGTAAAAAAGCACTCAGCTTGAATAGAGGTGCTTGCATTTTCCGTTAAAAAGGCAAAAAATTTAAATCAATGAATAAATGCGTGTCCACGCAAATAAACCAAAACCTCCGAAAAACTAAAGTTATTGTAATGAAAATAGTTAATATTCCTTATCCATTTAAAATTGATTAAAAGCATGATATTTTTCTGTTGATAAAAAATCGTTGACGAACCTCTGTGTACCGCAAACTGCATCATTTCAAGTCCGAGACTAGATTAGATTAGATTAGGATTGGGGTGGCCTATGGACCTGTTTCACCGCGACCTTTTCAGATCTATTGTGATCTCCTTTTTCTCCTAGAGGACGCTCGCTAATTTTGCCCTCTTAAAAGTTCGAGACTAAGGAATGTAGAGCCCACAAGGCGGCTCTCATCAGGATTTCTTTTCAGGAAAACATTGTAGTAGGAATATCCAAAAAATTATTACAGATGAACATGAATTTTAAAACGACATAGGTATGGTATCAAAATGTTTTAGGTAAAATTTTGTGAAAGTATGTGTCACTCCATCAGGCTGGGGATATTATTATCGATTCAGAGATGTTGGCTATCAGCATAGGTATTCCGCAGGGTTCAATCATAGGTCCCATTCTTTTATTCTTTACGTAATGATCTAGACCTTATTTTGGTACAACACGTTATGTATCTTACGCGAATGATTTTACTGTGATAGTAGTAGTGTTATTTCAAATATTGATCAATTAGTTTCAATTTTATTATGCTCAGGTGAAATCAAGGCTGAGATAATTACGTGGGTTTATGGGGTAATTCCACCGTATCTTCCGATGTCTTCTTAATGCAGAAACGTATTCTGCGACGCGTCGCCGGGGTCAGTGATACTCATTCCTGCGAGCCACTTTTTGCGGTGTATCTGTATTGTCTTTGACTTATAAAAATTTAACCAATTTTTAAACAAGAATACACACAGCAGAGACTCGCTCCGCGTGCCCTTTTTCGAAATATAACATAACTATTAACGCAAGCATATGACAAAATAAAAAGATAAAAAGTATATGAAGCACTGAGGGAGCTAGGCATTCAGGAAACGTTGGTAAGACTAGTGAAAATGACGCTAAGGGAGGCAGATTGCAAGGTGCAGGTAAATGGATATATATCGGAGAGTTGGAGAGCTAAAAGAGGACTAAGACAAGGAGACCCTCTGTCAACGTTGCTCTTCAACGTAACACTAGATAAGATTACTAGAGACAGTGGAGTAAGAACAGGTCGAACCATATACAACCAACAGGTACAAATTTTGACACATGCGGATAATTTGGTCATTTTAACCAGAAACAATGGAAAATTAAGGGATATAATAAAAATAATAGAGCAAAAGAGCAAAAATTGAAAATAAATGAAAAGAAGACGAAATATATGAAGCTAGGTGAAACCCAAAACCCACAAAATGGATCGCTTTAATTTATATCAGAGGATGGGCCACAATACAAATGTGAAGAAGTTGGGCAATTTAACTATCTAGAACTAACCATGACAAATAAAGGAGAAGAAGGAATGGAAATACAAGAAAGAATATCAAAAGCAATGAAATGTTCAGCAGGGGTAGGAAGAATGTTTAGATCGAAGTGGGTAACGAGAACACTAAAAATAAACATCCACAAAACAATTGTCAGGCTAGTGGTGATGTATGGTAGTGAACTATGGAAGGTTAACCAAAGGGAGGCAGTATGGGAGAGGAGGGTGTTGAGGAAAATATATGCAGGGGTTAGAGAGAATAACCAGTGGAAACGCAGAACTAATAAAGAAGAATAAAGAATTGAAATATATGGTCAACCCTCAATTGTTAAAGTGATAAGGGCCCAAAGAATCAAATGGCTACCAAGCTACCAGACTCGAGGCCAACAAAGCAGGTTTTGGAGGGAGGCATATTACGTAGAAGATCGAGGAGAAGACCAAGAACGAAATGGCTTGAAGCGGTGGAAAGAGATCTGATGGAAGTGGGGGTCAGAGATTGGAATAAACTGGTGTCGAGTAGAACAGAATGGAGAAAAGTTTGCAACAACGCCATGGGCACAAGAGGCCTGCAAAGCTGAACATGAATATATACATATATATTATACACGTTCCTTTTTTTTTTTTTTGCTTTTTGCGAAAGGCTAGCTCATCGCTGAGCTAGCCTTTCGCGTATGTTTAAAAGTATTTCTTCGACAGTTTGATTTAAAATAGTTGTTGTTAACATTGTAAAATTGTTTTAAAATGTAACTATTAAAATATGTTTTTTTAAAATGTTTGTGAATGTCCTAGATATATAATTAAAAAAAAAAATAATAATAAAAACAAGTTAAATTAATAAATATACTGTTCTGAGGAAGACAAGAAAATAAAAGATTGTCGAAACGTTAAAAAAATGATTTTTTAACTTTTTTAAGTCATCATAAAATTAGCCGCTAACCCCTCACGAAGGAAAAAAAAAAAGGAATAACTATACATAATTAACGGCTACGAACAAAACATCATCAAATATATTATACACGGTGTATCAAATAAAAAAGTAAATTTTGCTTGGGTGTTAACTACACGACATATAAAGCACAAACCCACCGAAACCGGATTTCATCATTAAAGAATAAAAAAAAGTAAAATTTAGAGCCAAAATTCTTTAGTTCGGGCCTGATGCAAGGAAACGTCATGTTAAGCATCCGCTAAACGTGGTATTATGTATAAATACATTGCACTCATTTAGTATTATTCTTAATGGTATGTCGTAAGTTCATTTAACGTCACTTTAAATAAATAAAGGCCAATCAGCCAGTGTGCCCTTGTAAAAATAGGAAAACTTAGGCACTTTAAATTTCTTCTTTTTATAAAATAAACATTCCTTTTTTGTTAAGAGCATTCTACGTAAGTCTACAAGTATTATTTTTAATATCCTGATAAGACGTTCGAGTTTTCACCGGATATGCGATTTCAGTAGTTACAAAAAAACGTAAATATTTTTCTTTTGCTTTGTCGAATCGAGAGTTAGTTGTAATAACGGTACCACATGAATCTGAGTTATTTCTTTTGGATTATTTAATCATATAAACGCAAAATGAATTGAATCGAATTACACAGAAATAAATGTAGATACAGAAAATTTGTAAACACGGCTTACTATCTATCTATACATTCCCGCGTTTTTACCGATACATCAAGCTTCGATTTTCTTTATATGAAATCATAATGGTCCTAAAAAGGATCGTTTTTTCGAGACGGGAAGAATTTAAATAAAATGTTCGAAGTGACTTGCACTCCAAGCGGCGATCCACACAAAACTAACAGCGGTAATGGCTGAATGATAGTGGTATGTGGGGGTAATACTCGGGGCAGCATTTAGGTGGGGCACAGGTGCGGCTCTAGCCACGGCAATTTATAAAATATTTTTTTTCTCGTTAATGCTTACAGATAGACCCCCTGTGCATTAAGACTTTTTGATTGTATATGATTACAGCTGCTACATATTATTATATTTACCTCTATATCTGATAAACCCTGTATACTAACGCTCCCAATCGTGTTGAATCTAAAATTTTCAATAGTTGATTTGTTTAAAAAAAATGCTCAGGGATTATCTACTCGCGAAATGCTACTACACCCTCAGAATTTTTTTTTATTTAATTTATGTATGTTTGTGTTGTCCATAGTTTTAAGTTTCCCTACTGACGTTTCCTAGATGTACAATATGTACGTCTTAAGGAATAAAATAAATAAATAAAACTCGGCTATTATAGCCGCCTATGTGTGGAGTTAAATTATAGAAGCGACCACCGACACCACCGTGTCTTCTATTGGTGATAACTAGCCTTGAGTTTTCCGGCAATTAATGAAATATTAATGTCGGGGCAATTAACAGATATTGTATATTAATGAAACAACAAAATAATCAGATTCAAATCACTTTCTTCATGTAAACTACCAGTTCAATACCCTCAAATACGCTAATTTCTGACATCGACACCAGCTAATTGAGTCGCTAAACTTGTGCACATAAACAGTTCGGAAAGATATGTGAGATACCGCTAGTTGTTAAACAAAACTAAACGGAGAACTTGACCGTGCAATACCGTATTGCAAATAAAAAAATATATTTTATGCATGAATAGAATAGCATCGAAACATCTTTATCTGGAAAGTTTGATAAAATGGTGTCGACTTTTACATTATTTATTACGAATTGCGAGAAAATGCATCGTAATTTCTTTTAGAAACAGTTCCAGATTAGCTAGGAACTTTCGGGAATAGGTTGCAACTTACTATTCTAAGATCACAAGGTTAAAGGTTATTAACACTTGCCTACTTTTAGATGTCTGTCTAAGTGATACAGAGAGAAAAGAAAACACAAAAGTTAATATAAAAATTAAATAATGTAAAATGAGAAACAAAAAGATACTTTTTGTTTTAACACACTATTTTTTCATGCTCTGTACTGCCCTATATACATTTCTTTTTTTTTAAACTGTTATTATGCCCATTTATTTATGATGTTATTTCTTCACTATCATCTTTATTACTATTATTAATAATGTAATATTGGTTGTGATAATAAATTATTATTACATTATATTTTATTGCATTCCATGTAAAAGAAAGTTCAATTATCCAACCTGAGTTTGTATTAAGCGTTTACTTAAAAAAAATATTAACAAAATGTGTAATATGGAGATAGTAAACTAGGTTTTATGTACGCTCCTTCAAATTTGTTGGTGTTTTTATGCTAATAAAGATAATAAAAAATTGATTTATTTAAATATTATATTTTTTTATTTTATTTTACATTTCCTGTTAACTGCATATGTTTATGCATTTATAGTATTTATATATCACTAATGATCCTAACGAACAAGTACATACCTCATTAGAAATTCCCAACAATATCCTAATCCTTTAAGTAAAACTATTAACGTGGTCATAAAAGGAAAGTTATAGTGATTACAAGGGAAGTTCCTAATAACCTATTTCCTACTACAAGAGGCATCTTTCCAATTACATATACCATGTAAAATAATCATACACATAATTACACCACACAGATGTCATCGATAATATCCTATTACTGCAAATTAACCTTGTGTCATTGCAGAATTTAGATTTAAGTTTAGATTTAGGTAACTTGATCCATTTCTTTAGTTTCACTTACTCCAGGTTCAATGGAAGAACAATTCAACTATTTTAGTTGTAATTGAATTGATCCTCTTGTCTTGATAATGTTAGGTACATATGTTTCATTTATACGCTGCTTTATATTGTTAGGAGAGTAAGATATATATGTATGTATAAATTTTGAGACTTGTAGGAGCATTGTGTGTTTCTGAATTTAAGTTTATATAATATGATTGCATTTCTTTTGAAATAAAGGACCAATAATTTTAAAATCAGGAAAAAAACATAGCATGTTTTATTTTTAATAAAAGGTAACTATTTTATAATATACATGTTATAGAAGTCACAATGCTTAACAAGTCATTGTCTTCTGCTGATATTGCAGACATTATATTTTTTGCAAGGATATATTTAGATTGTTACACTACTAATAATGTCAGTACGTTGTTTTATTTTTGTACTCAAGAGGGTAAATAAATTAATTAAATTAAATTATGAAAAAGAAGTTATTAGTATCTTTAAAGATTGTATTTCACTACAACTAGAATGCTTTTTTACATAAAAAATATAAATCCTAAAGTGCTACTAATGTAATATAACATTGCAATAGCAAACTGTATATTTCAACCAACACAATAAAAGAGAATATAATATGTACAAAGAATAGATCGGTTGATAATTATAATCTGCTTTTAAAAGCATGAGCGAAATTTAACGATGTAAATGATTTATACATGACTGATATGTACATGCTACTGTCCCATATTATTAAAGCAGAAATAAAATTACGTGAAAGTTTGTATGACAAATACCCAGAAATAAAAGAAAAAGAAGCTATTGACTATTGAAGTATGCAGAAAATCTAAATCAACAGGGATATCAAATAAGCTCACGAACAATGCATCGGCATACAATAAATGAATTTTTATACTAGTAAACTTGATTGTAGTCGAACACTACCGCTTACAGATCGAATTAAAAATTAGTTAACATTCTGAAATTACAGTTGGTTAATTCTTGATTCTAATTAAATTTTACTAATTTCTTCTAATTATTTATTATTGCGATGCCCGTCGGCCTGATAGTAATTATTATACGCGACGATAGATTTACGTATTGCTGTTTCGAAAGCCCTCAAACAATAACATTTATTTTTTCTCCCCCAACTCCCAATGTCCTTGAAAAAAGTCGAATAGGATTATTTAAAACATATCTCTAATATTACGAAGTCCGTCGGTTGGACGCAAGGCAGTAATTCATATAATATTAAAGATCACATGAAAGTTTGAGTACAGTGTTAAATTCAAGAATTCCGTTCTAATTTTGCAAGTTTCAAATTGTCGCATAATACTAGGTATATGAATTTGATTGCATTGGAGGCGCATATGTGGCTGTGGCGTTATAAGAATGCATTTTGTGCAACTATAAAGCCATCATAAAGTTCATTACGTAGTTAAATTATAATAACCTATGAATACACGTAGAAGCTTTGGGTACGTGTTTTTCTTAAATTAATGCGCATAACATAATGTTTAAAATAAGTGTCTTGCTGTTGCTAAGCAGGAAATGTTCTTATGAATAGTAGAAACACTGGTTACACTTTATCAAGAGGGATACTGTTATATTTCATTACACCTTGTTTTCAGTATACAAGGTATAGTAACTGATTGTACATTCATTTTATATTTTAAGTTCACAAGTCAAGATGGCATTTTCATGTTTTAAAGATTTCTTTAAGGTTTTCCGCATTTTTCTGTTTTTTTTTTCTTTAATTTTCATTGAAAGAAAACTATTTTGTCAATACTTTAACAACTCTATAACATCATCAATGTCTATAATATAAATACAATATGCAACACCTTCCCTATCGTGTCAAGTTTAGCACTGGAACATTGTATTGTAACATTGTACTGATAAATATAGCCGGTCCAGCGTTACAAGTGCCATAATTATTGCTTGATATGCTATATTATACAGCGTTAGGCAAATATATCCATTCCAATATCTTTAACATGGGCTACTTTTTTAATAGGAGTTTTCACGTTAAAGTAAATGCAATTCGGAGGTTAGATAAGTATATATTTATATCCGAATCGGAGCAAGAAATAATGTTAACGTTTTTATTTTAAATGAAACTCCCTATATATTTTTACGAATCTCAATAGAACCCTGCTTCGGGAGTGCACTATTAAGGTTTAGCGCCCCTATGTTTAATAAGGACAAAGATTTTTCAATTAATTATTTTTTAAATTCATGTTTATGTTTAATTATTCATGGAATTAAAATTCATTACTTGACTTAAGCTGTCAGAATTAATTTTGTAAATGTAACGGTTCAATTAGCTGAAAAAGAACGTATTGAAATTCTAACGTTGATTGGGTTTGGTGACCGCGATAGAACGCATGAAGAAGTATGCCATTTATTTAATAATTTGCATTAAGATCAGCATCCAATAAGACGATCTGCCGTTGGTGAAACTTTAAGAAAGTTTAACTTAACCGAAAATGTTAGAAATTTACCGAAAAGCGAACGACCAAACGTCGCAACTAATGAAGTTATTGCTCAAGATGTTACTATAGCATTAGAGGAATTTCCAGAAACTTCTACTGCGTTTACCGCACTGAATTATGATATAAGTTTCCGATCTGTATCCAGAATATTGAAACGCGAAAAATACATATGATCCATATAAACCACAACAAATGTAAGAGTTATTGGATGGGGATTCAGAGATTTGCTATAATGACCAATATTTTACATATAATTTGATGTTTTCCGACGAGGTTACGTTTTGTTTGAATGATACTGTTAATCACCATTATTGTCAATAAATAACCCTCATTGCATACTAGAAACGCATACACAACATCCGCAAAAAAATAAACGTTTGGGCTAGTACTTTTCAGGAACTGTGAGACTGTTTCTTTTTTATTCCTGATACACTAACTGGAAAGACATATTTAGATCTCTTAGGTGATCAGGTTGTTCCTATTAAGAAAGAAAGAAAGATAGAGGGAATTACCTGTAAATATTTTTGTTTCCAACAGGATGGAGCACAATTCATTGAATGGCCCCGACGGTCTCAAGATTTAAATCCTCTAGATATTTTCCTTTGGGGGTCATTTAAAATCTGTGATGTACACTAGACGATCGCATAATCTGGGCGAGTTACGGCAAAAAATAATTAAGGAATTAATTCGCGAGGAGACTTTGGGAAATGTCATACAAGAATTTGTTCATGGACTTGCATATTGTCAAGAAATGAATGGTGATCATTTCTAAAACTTTGTTAACAGAAATTGATTTTGTTTATACATTTGTTTATATTTTTTTCTCGGTAAAATTTGCATTATTATAATTAAATATCTTTGTCGTTATTAGATATACACTGAAAAGCCGATTCCGATGAATCGATGAATACCAAATTTTGTGTAAGTTCACTGAATATGGGCAAACAAATATTTAGTTAATTCAACCAAATTACATTTGAACGAAATATTTTTTGGGTTAACTAAATTTTCACGAATTTAAAAGCTCGAAAAAGTTATGGCATCTTTGTCGGCATACCGTAAAAGGAATAATCTTTTGGGACGATTGCCCGCTTTGTGGCGGATTAAATTTTGAACAAGAAATATTGATTTAGGAATATACAAAATTATAATGGTTTGCAAAATCCGAATGTAATGTGTTAGTTAAAAATAATTGACAACTATTTTGAAAATATATTATTTATTGTAAGGTTAATATAGTTTAGTTATTTTTTTTTCTACTTTTTTTTTATAGAAATAATGTCTTGTAATGTGATTTTTAGATTATGTTTGTTACTTTTGCCGTGGAATAATGTTTACACATTTTTTACTGTACAAAGTGCTTACGTAATTAAATAAATCGCGTACTTCTTCATGCGTTCTAACGCGACCACACACAAACCCAATCATCATTAGAGTTTCAATATGTTCTTTTTTAGTTATTTGAACTATTATTAATACTTGATCATTTACAAAATTAGTTTTGGCAGCTTAAGTTAAGCACTCAAGTTTAATTCTATGGATAATTAAGCGTAAACACCAATTTAAATAATAATAATGATAATAATAATAATAATATTTAGTCCAATTAGACACCAAAGTGTATAGGACAAGTCACAAAACTGAAATATTAACAATACATTACATACACACATTCGAATGAAGTAGCTCATCGTTTAAGTAATGTTAAAAATTCCTCCACGGAGTAGATGCTGACCTGAACCAGCATAGAACGTACTCGTAATTTGAAGTGCTTTATATTAGTGATTGTTGATATATCATTAGGAAGCAAGTTATATTTATATTTTATCCCTACGGATATAAGGGCTTCTTTTGTAATATTTAATTTATTCAGAGGTACACCTAAATTTATTTTTGTTTCTTGTATTATATGAATGCCCATCACCATTCTTTGCGAGATCAGCCTTATTCCGAAAGACGTGCAACAAGACCTCCAAAATATAAACGCTAGGCAAGGGTAAAATATTTAATTCTTTAAAATGCGGTCGACATGAGTCAGTGGATCTAATATTTACTATACATCGAATAATCCTTTTCTGTGCCAAAAATACCCCATTCGCAGCGGCCGACGAACCCCAGAAGATCACCCCATAGCAAAGTCTACTGTGAACTTGGCCATAATAAAAGTTAAGTAAATATTTTTGATCTATCATGTTTTTTAAATATCCTATTTGGTAGCATGTGGAATTTAATTTTTTTGTTAAGTCTATGCAGTGATCTTTGCAGGTTAAGTTTTGGTCGATGTTGAATCCTAATAAATAATATAATAATTAAATATCTTTGTCGTTATTAAACATAGGGGTGCTAAACCCTGAAACAGAGTTCTGTTGAAATTCGTAAAAATATACAAGGTGTTTCATTTATCCATACATTTGCTTAACCCTGTATAGTATTTGTTACATTTTTGTCCTTAATAAAAAAATATTTATAATAAAAGATAATATATAATCCAGTTTCAGTTCCAGAACATTTTTGAAAGTATTCCAAAAAATTGTAAAAGTGAAGAAAAGCTGTATCCACACCTATATAACAACAAGTTTGTATAAATTTAAACTTTTTAGTTTATCAACTTCAAACAATAGGGTATTTATACCCAAACCTTTATAAATAACAAACATTTCCTCACACTTAATTGTACACATCAAAATTCTAGACTATAAAAATTAAAGTAGATGCGTTTATGAAAAAATATGCATATCAGAAGAGAGCCACCCTAGGAATTTCTACTCTCAAAAAACGGCCCCAAAAATCACTACCGCTTCCTTCCTTAACAATTCATTGATAATCCGTATGACGAACAGTTAACACTCGTAAGTCGGAGAGAAAGTCAACGGATGCCAGATTCTTGAAGTAGTGATTCCCCACCCTATCCGACCTTGATCCGTAAGTATTATGGTCCACTTTTAAATGTACGTTATGAGGATTTAAAGGATGTATAGACTTCCTAGTGTTACGTCAGCTTCCGCATGATGTTCTAGCATATCAAAAGTGTCGTTTAAGATATTGATATGCAAAATCTTAGATGGCTTAGAGGAAAATATCTTGATTATATCAAATAGGTGTCACAAACAGTTAATTAGTTTACTTGATGAGAAGTAACATCTGCGTTCTATTCCGTTATTGAGATTTCTTTTATTATTTTTTTTTTAATATATTTTTATATAATTACCAGGGAAAATTAGCCAAATAATAATGGGAATTTTTAAAATCTTACAAATTAAATGTCTTGTGCCCAATACTTCTATTCACCAACTGACACCTTTTCTATCCACATAATTTACCAAGCCGATGCGTGCTATTCTTACGTATATACGGTGACTATATAACACTTGCTCACAACTAGGTCTTCACGTAAAGTAGGTCAAACTTAACTCATCGCCTCTTATACCGGAATACCAGATTTAAAAAGCGCGTGACGTGAATTTACCAAGACGCTGGTACTCGAAGATGAAGAATCCACTGTTAAGTTACCGCAACATCTTTTTTATTCTTCCATATACTCACCGTACTGTTTCGATCAACGCCTCCTTTCCTATACGCCCGATCGGTTCTTGATGGAACTTAACAATAAACACACCGTAGAGTTTTAACACTACTTCTTAAATATACACATGCAAGAGCTTTGACCGTTTGTGACCGCGAGGATGGGCGATAAACTAACAAGTCGCCGTGCACAACGCCAGAGTACTTATACCATCAATGACGTCATTGTAGTTCCACTGCTGAAGAGTGTCGGCTTCTTCTTCGGTACGAAGACACGGAGGCGTCGTGATATTTCGGTCGATCGACCCGGTATAGTCACGGTATCAGAGGATTTAACGTAAATATTCGATAAGCAATAATCTTGTAATTAAACCAAATTGTTTTTTTTTGTTTTTACACCGCAGCCTCTTGGCTTTTTCTGTTTAATCTTACATTAAATAATTACGCTAATTCCAAAATTCTGATGCCTTGTCACTTCTTATGTGTGTTGCAGATTAACATTTTCATATAATCTTTCTAAAATTATCATAAAAATTTTGCATTCAATTTTTAAGCTATTTGTGATCTTATTAAATTTTCATCCCTCAATAAACAAAATGATTGCAACGATTGCAAGTTGTCAGGAAGCAGTCTATCCTGGTGTATCAATCTACGTATAGGAGCTACTGTCCATGTCAATGGAGATAGTTATTTGTATCACTAGACAAGAAACTACAGTTTTGCGAGTATGAGCACGTTTTGCGGGCCGAGATGGTAGTCCACTATCTGCCAAATATTGAAGCGTAGGAAATATCATCCATTTAGAGTTTTCATGCATCAAGAACTTCATGGCGATGATTTTAAAAATTATTATCTATATATATTATCTTCTGACGAGACGACATTCACAAACCACAGTACGGTAAATCGGCACAACATGCATTACTGGAGTAAGTATCGAAATTCCCCCATTGGTTGCGCCAAGTTGAACATCAACATCCTTGGAACGTAAATGTTTGGTGTGGAATAATTGGCAATAAGCTTATTGGTCCATATTTCTTAAAAACTTAAATGGTGAAAAATATCGAAACATCTTGTGGAACGAATTTCCAGTGTTACTTGAAGACCTTCCCTTGGACGTACGACAAACAATGTGGTTCCAACATGACGGTTGTTCAGCACATTATTTAAGAATGGCACGAGAAGAATTAGACCGAGCCTACAATCGTCGATGGATCGGAAGAGGTGGTCCAGTGACTTGGCCTGCAAGATCGCCAGGTCTTATTTCCCCTAACTTCTTTTTGTGGGGCCACTTAAAGTCTGAAGTTTATACAGAAGTGCTAACCACGAGCGAAAACATGATTGAGCCAATCACCAACGCTTGTTCAAGGATTACGCCGGAAACACTTCTCAGTTGTGTGCAATCATTCCAATTGTGAATAAATAAATGTATCGAAATGGAAGAGCACATTTTCGAACACATTTTCTGAAATGGGTATGAAAAAGTAAAGTTCTTCGTTGTTGAATGGCTTTTTGAAACGATATTTAATGTTAAAATAAAAAAACACAAAATCATGTTTGCTTGCTTCTCTTTTTTGTGTATTTGTTCTAGAGGTTCACAATCATGTTTTTTTTTTGCGATTGCAGCGCAATCTGTTACGAATCGAAAAAAAAGTTTCAAATAAAAACTACATACTTGATGGCGCAGGATGCGAATCTGCAATACAAAATGGGGGTTCCCATTTAAGATTTCAAAGTTGCCCCCCCCTACTCTGGGGGAAGGGGGGATGAGGTGGGAGATCGAGTTCGACACCATTCAGTGAGCCCCGTACATTATAACAAATCTTATATACAAATCTTATTAAGATCTTTTTTTTTGATTTGATGCATTGTTTTAGAGATATTCCGTTGCCTCAAGATAAAAAACTCACCCAGTATATACTACACGCATATACACTACCGTCACAAAGTTTGGAAGCAAGCATAAATTTCTTGGAAACATAAATAATAGCAAAGATATGGTAATACTTTTAAGTTCTATTTTAAACTATAGTATCTAACCACATACTCCATCAATATTTCTTAAAAATTCGAAATAGGAAATAAAATGTTTACCTTACATGTTTTTTATTGCTGTGACCTTTTTTTCTGAAATTTATGCCTGCTTCCAAACTTTGTGACGGTAGTGTATATATATTTTTGATTAATGTATATATACTCACTGTTAGCAAATATATACACATTAATCAAACAAAATTAAAAAAAATGGAGACACACATCCTTATAACACCCGTAAAAAAGATTTTTTTAAAGTACCGTACCATGGAGATGCCCCAATCAAAAATATGCGGATTTTTGGGGAGCAAAAACTTACAATCACCTGTGCAATAGTATACGACTTCTTTCAGGCAATAGATCTATTATAGCTTTAAAAACTCATTTACTTAATGCAGCTTTTTACTCAGTTGACGAATTTTTAAATTATGAATTTGTTCACTCTGTGTTTGTCATGCATGTATATTGTTCGCTATTGTAATATATTATATCAATAACATTTCATTATACCATGTAGTGTATTTAAGCATTTATAAGAATTATAATGTGGTCATGTTTGATTATTTCAAACGATTGTCTTATACATATAAGATGACCATAATTAAAGAAACATTATAATTCTTATAAATGCTTACTACATAGTATAATGAAATGTTATTGATATAATATATTACAATAGCGAACAATATTACTGTACATATACACTATTATATAAAAATTATAAAAATAATGAGAGTTTGTGTAAAAGTGCCCAAAACACAGATATTTGGCTTACCCCACGAACATCGCATAATTGCGGGTGTATTAACTACTACACGCATCTGCACTCTGCATCTTTGGCAAACAAAACTCTGCAGGATTTTTTCTTTCATCCACATATCTATTCTTTTACTACGAGTACCTGAACACGTCAAAAATCGCGCAAAGTTTGAAGGAGGCTGCACTCCTAATTCGAGCGTTCGGACAGAAAAAAAAAATTGTGTGGTGCTTCCACCATGGTACTTTTCGTAAGTTTCATGAAAATTTGACAGTTACCGGTGTTTTTTTTTTGTAAGTAGATTTTATATTAAATTTCTTAGAATCTACATATGGGTCAGTCCATATCAACCGGGACACCTAAAAAAATTGATGCTTTGGATTCTTATTATATTTTAAATTTGAAGTCTTTGTCCAAAATTAGAAGACCCGTATTTTTTTTCCTTAAGCTCTACAATGTTTATTTACAAAGATATTAGAGAACAAATTTTGTAAAATTCAATAAAATAATCACAGAAGTCATGTTGTTTAGTTATGCATAAATTAAAAGAGTAAAATAAAATACATATAAATCATGGTTCATTATGTTAAGTTCACATTATGAAGTTTCATTTAATAATAATGCTTAAATTAGATTGTAATTTACTATGATCCCTTTTTTTTACTGTAAATAAAATAATATTTTTACTTTATGTTTGCCGCGAAAATAAATATTTGAAATAATATTATAATATAATTAATTGATTTTACAAAATTTGTTCGCGAATATCTTTACAATTAGATATTTCGCTTTAGGGGAAAAGTACGGGTTTCTAATTTTGGGGAAAGACTTTATTATTTTATCCTTACGGAAACAACGGAAGCGCGATCAGGGAAGTACGCACTAATTGCCGAAAGGAAGGTAGCAGATTTTTGAGCGATCGCCGTTAGAGCAATGAGCCACTCGTGCCGGCGGCTAGGCCAATTCCTACAGAAGTCGCATGACTCTTCGTCTCTTAAGGTTAGTAGATCTGATTGAGAACAGTCGCAATGTTACAACCGCACAAGTAAAACGCATACCTTCATTGTTAGTAATAATAATCTTACAGCCATTGTATATTGTATGGCAATTAAAGTTTAAATTATTCATACAATTCCGTATCCCATAAACGACTAATGCCCTAGAACAGGAATATTAGAAATACTTCTCGATAGATATTACATATCTAATTATAAAGTTGCAAAATGAATCAAAGTTTTTATTTGAAAAGCAACAGCTTATAAATATAATATTCATTGTTCAATATTAAATCACTATTGATAATAAAATATGGGTTGCATATAATTTGCTTTATGTAACGTTTCGGAAGATATTTTCTCCCATCGTCAGACCTATAATATGTATATATAGCTATTTATAACGTATACAATATTTAACAAAAAACTATTTACAGTGGATTAAAACTAAAAGGGCAATTAACACTTAAAATATAGTAATGCTTAAAATACATTTATAATTTTGAAGTTGCTTTTAAGTTATGGCAGGAACGGTATCTTGATTTTTTTGTAAACGTAAAAAAAATGATATAATATATAGCTACTATATGGAGAAAATTGTATTGTAAAAATGAAGAAAATGTTGTTTTTTATAATATTTTCTAATACTATGTGTGATAGCAAAATTATATTATAATCGGGGCTAAAAAAATAATGTAAAAGAGTATATTTAAAATTACAATATCTTTTCTTTAAAATGTTTACCAACAGAATATATTAAAGCATACATTACATGGTTTATTACAATAGTAACATCGAAATTTTCAAATTAACAGTGTTATACATAATAATATCTTTAGCTTTAAACAGGGGTATACAAGATTAATGTGAATAGTTTCCTCCATCTCACATTAGCTTACAATTAGTCCGAAGGTGTATATGAAGTTTTCTTTTATATAATCATAAATAATGAATTTAATAAATAGCGCTTATCCGACATCACTGCCTTTACCACATAATGGAGAGAATCAGAAGTTGCACTCCGGTGATTAAATTGACAGATATTTATCCTTTTTCAGTCAACTCTTTGCGGTCTTTTAAAGCGATTGCGCATCACTATATTTCTGTACACAGACTAGGATATAAACATATAAACAATAAAAAGTAAAAGCGTGACCATAAGGAATGATTTTAATAACCACAGCTCCCAAAGCATGTAGGTATATCTGATAAATGTACCACATTAATATTTTATAGCCGTGTTTGCTATCTTATTTATGCCAACTATGCAAGATTACTGTAGTGAAATTGGAAGAGCGCCATCTTTACAACAATTTCTGCAATGCATTTAACGTATTTGGTACTATATGCATGCAGGCAGTAGTATGTAATATTTATATGCATTACGTCATCAGAGATTAAAGATAACCAGCGGCAGCAGGTGCATACGTCACCGGAAGGGCACCCACAGTGATCGAAGTTCTTCGTATAATTTCGTGGTATCGTATATACTACACGATAGCAAACAAAGATATTCAATCGTTGTGGGTGCCCTTCCGATGACGTATGCACCGGCCGCCGCTAAAGACAACAGAGTTTAAAAATTGCAACTCAGATTACTTTTGTAAGAATACGAAATTCCATCCTGTATAGTACAAAGTATTTAAATTCATTTTATTAAGACGTAGATGATAAGTAAGGTGGCATTCTACTTCACAGGAAATAATAGTCTATTTTCGTTTAAAGACTCGCGTAATTAAGAATACAATGGTATTAATTTGTATATTATCCCCTTCTTTGTTTATTGTATGTTACAAATGCTGTTCAGCAGATCCCACGTTATTCTCAAGTAGGACGTTTGAAGATCAGAAAAAAAAGCCTAAAAAATCGAGAACAGGAAGCAAAAGCTTTCCTCGAGAGGTGACTAGTGATTTTGTGCTAAATCCGTTTAAAATTCCCCCTTTTCTTTGTTTAAATCTTTGTGAGTGTTGTGTAAGTTGTGTGCCCTATAATTTGGATTACGAGAAGAATTAATTACCCACATCGGCCGGTAAGATGTTCAAAATTTCTGCTTAAAACTAACCATTGCAAATACATAAAAATCGTAACTCGTTCGCTCTCTCTCTCTCCCTCAATAAATATTTTTTGTAGTAAAAATTACTTCTGCTTATGTTAAACGACAATATAGTATGTTAAAATATTCATTAAGATAATCGTGTGTTGGTTTTTTTTTTGTTCACTTGTTATTTCATTTAATTGTGTAGCTTGTTAGTTCAATTCCAATGTTTTAAATTATTCAATACGTAATTGTAAAAATATAAGTCGTTCTATTATTTCGCCATTTAAAAAGAAGTTCAGTTTGAACCCTTAGTAAAGACCTGGAGAGGAAGCCACTTTGTAAAGAGAAAGCCGACGAGGAGGGTAAATCAACAAACTTTAGGCTAACTAACGGCCCTGCTTCGGCTGACGGAGGAAAACACCGTTGAGAAACATCTTTGGCTAAAATTACTAAAACCATTCGCTACCGAACAAAAAGTTTGTTTCTCAGCAGTGGCTCGCCGGTCAAAAGAGCAGGAGGGGTTGTCTGAGAGACGGAATTTGGCTTTGTCTTACTTGAATTTGGGCTGGCCATCCCCAAAACTTTCCAGACAAAAAAACCCGTTCCGTTACACTTTATACTATAGGTAATAAACATGCCTTTTGTCTTTTGTCCTGTTCAACAAATGTTTATTATTAGGCTAGTGTTACAACATAATCTAATAATATTTGATGACTAACTAGTAATATTAGGTATATTTTCTACTCGCTCACTTTACAATAAAAATAATTTGATCACTAGTAAATTGGTTTGTTATTTACATGATGTTCTAGTTAGAATAAATACATTTTCTTAACAATACAAACTTTACAGCGCATTTTTTTTTCGTGTATGTAGAAAAAAAAAACATAAAAATAAAATATTAGGTTTGTTCGTTTTGGCACTCCGCGTCGGAACGCGAAAATCTAGCCGCGTGATGCCGCGTAAAGTTTTTCAACGCAAACTGTGGCCGTAAAACGCTGGATTGACTCCAGGTTTAGATGTTTTTGATTGCTGTTCGTTTTGTCATCAAATCGAACGGAAATGCTTGCGGCTGCGTTTCGCTAGTGCTAAAACGAACAAACCTATTATCATTGAATTGTGTTGAATTTGGCTATATTGTAGAAGTTTAAATTTTAATTTTAATAAATTTGATTAGATGCGCATATTTTTGTAAGTTGGTAAATTGGTTTTCTTTTGTATTAAGTGGATTTTTTTGGTTTCCGTATCTCTTTACACGCTCTTCCTCACCAGTACTCCTTGATTGATTTTGATGACAAGTAGTTGTAACTCAAAAACCACATAGC
The DNA here is from genome assembly GCA_004143645.1 of Protaetia brevitarsis. NCBI lineage: Eukaryota > Metazoa > Arthropoda > Insecta > Coleoptera > Scarabaeidae > Protaetia > Protaetia brevitarsis. Next base: position 57,538 of record RXPK01002410.1, on the reverse strand, counting down.
AAATTACTTTCATAACCAGGAGAAGAATGGCGTTTAATGAAAGCTCTAGTTAAGATAGTGAATTATACTGAGGCACCTTCTTCATGAAACACCAGTGTATCGAAGCCTATTTTCTGAAGGTGTACAATTAACATTATATGCATTACGTTTTCGAAACTTCAAATTACTATCTAGAATACAGCCCGCCGAAGTAATAACAAGCGGAATTACTATTACACATCCTATACTATTGCTGTATTCCACCACAGCAAATTTAATTTGATCAAATTTTCACACAACAAAGACGGGATATACACAGATAAAAATACGGAGTTGAATCTAACACCGTTTTAACTCTTTTCCGGTGTTCCCTGGCGACCATCCGTTCAAGGAGCCTCGATTCGGAGTTAAATGTTTTGCTACTAAACGGATAGAATACAGAAATAATTTTGCTTTCCACAGGAGAAAGCACATCTTTAACCGAGGCAACCTAATACGTTAAGGACCAATTTGTCTCTCTTATGCAGTTTTACTATTTTGTAATAAATGTTAAAAGTTTCCGAAATGGAGAAATTTTAACTCTTACTGCTGTTATTAAAATGAATAATGGATGTTGTTTCCCCCATATGTATGTAATACTACTATCGTATCAGATAAAATTATCTCCGTTGCTAATGCAAGTAAGTCCAATGTAGAAATAATTAATTAAAATATTTAGGGAAGCAGTTACGATTTGGAGAACAAATGTTCCCAATCGGAGGTATCCTTTCCCTTTTTGGCGTTGAGGTATTAGAAATAGAAACATCTGTTAAGTAAACAAATTATCACCTCCGTGAAGGAGAAAATATAATGCAATGTTAGGGATATTTGTTCACATTTAGGACTTAAATACGGTAGTGTAGATGCGGAGAGAAAACGGAGATTATTTCTTCCTTGAAAATCGTGTTAGAAAGCGGAGTAAATTCAATCTCTCCGTTTTGGTTGAGATTTTGTATAAATCCGAGGAAATACTTTCTGTTTTCAGCTATGGCAACTCCTTTTCGAAACAAAATATTTCCAAAACGGAGACTTCCTATTTCACTCCGTCAAATTTTTACCTGTGGAGAAGCATATTTGACGAAAGTTTTGTATTTGTGCTCGAAAGGATGTTACTCTTTCTGGGAGTCCCAAAAATATTATAATACTTTTTAAGTAGGCAAAATTGTCACAGCTAGTAAGGATTGTATACCGGTTTACCGGTTAAACCGGTAAATTGACCAAAAAATGTTCGATAAATTTACCGGTAAATTACAAAAATTAAATTTCGTAATTCGGTAAATGAAAAATCCATACTAGAAATTCTTATGTACGAAATATTGTGACTATAGATATTTAAAGGTCTATAAGGACATTGAAAATAAAAAAGAAAACATGTGTAAGTAACAATATACCCAATTATTAATTTTATTGGAGATTTGTTCAATTTTAACTTCAATTTTCTGGAATTTGAGAGCCGCTGTAATGCTCTAGAATCGAGAATATAGAAACGAATTGACAAAATTTTTTGATTAGAAACGCATAATCTCCATTCCACCGAGTTAGTTAGTTAGTTAGTTAGAAAGAGAAAGAATCAAAAAATTCTCAAAAAAAAGCAAAAAAAATCTTGTAGAAATAAGTCTCAAATGAGATGGATAACGCAAAGAAAAGCAAGATTAATGTTCATTTGTTGCTAGGACGGAAGCAAAACATCCCACTTTTCCAACCTGCCTTTATCAATAAGTACAGTTGACAGTTCAATTCTCTCATTTTATGGTTTTTTGTATGGATTTTATTTATCTCTCGAAAAAAGTTGAGTTAGCATATGTGATTTGTACTTTGAGATTTGAGAAGATTTTTAAAAGTTTAAAATCATTTTTCTTGTCTCACTTTTTAATATTTAAAAATTATAATATATAAGAACATCTCACGTATTTAAATTAATAGTAATTTTGACCAGAGGCACTTATGAGAGGACATTAATGCAACATTGTTGCGAAATAACATTAAAATTTGAACCTTAAATATTTTTTTTTACTTCTAACAACTGTTTAAAATATGTAAATTAAATACAAATATTTATTACAAAATTTTAATATTATGTCTTAAAATTGTGCAAAATCTGTATTATTCTAGCCTAACTTCTAACCCTATTTTCTTGGGGAATCCCCATTAATGTCACACATGAAAAAAGAATTACCGGTGATATACCGGTAAACCGGTATTTTCATTTTCATTTATCGAATTACCGGTAAATGAAAAAATCGATAAATTTATAATCACTAACAGCTAGGTCAAAGTTTTTAAATGGGAGTAGGTACTAGTCAAACAAATTGTTTCTGTAAAATTTCAAATCGAAAATAAAGTAGTTAATCAGTTATGTATAAATATAACATTTCATTGCATTGACAAAAAGGTACGAACCAAAGTTCCCACGGTACAACATAATATATCACATGCAAAGCCAATACTATTATAAGTTTCGCATATAAACCTTATAGTAGACTTTAATAAAGTTAGTACGTGGTGTAGAAAGAGAGAATGTCAGGCGATATCGAGACGATCGTCTCTCAACCATAAACAAAAGCTTTTCAAGTATTTGGGGGCAATAAATACTTTCATGAATAATACCAAATATAAATTTTAAAGTTTGTACCGAACGTCTGATTACAAAAGAGTGGGTATTAAGCATATTTAAAAGTTGCTCATGTGGAAAACCACGTTCAGGATAAACACCAGTTGTTCGGAAGACATATATTTGAAAAAATTTCTGTGAACGTTTTCCAAGCGTACCTTATGAATGAAATACAATGGCTTCAAAATTAACGCAGCATATTCCATTCTAGGTCTTACAAAGGAGTTAAATAGATTATACATCGTGTTAAGGTGATGGAAGTATTTAGATATTCGCAAGACATCTTATTTGCTTTGGAAACCATCGCAGCTATATGTAATGAAAAAGATAGTTTTGGGTCAAAAGTAACCCCTAAATCTGTAATTTCATCAGGCCTGCTAAGAATTTCATTTTCAAGGCAGTAATCGTACAGAATGGGTATTTTCTTACGTGTAAAAGTCATTGTTTTACATTTGGAAATATTCAGATATAATCTATTTTCCTTACTCCAGTCATATACCCCGTCCAAATTATTTTGCAACGCAATAGCATCGCTCAAGGTTTCTACAGACGGCAAAGAGTAGACACTTGCAATCCAGCGAGTTAACAAGGTCGTCAATAAATACTAAGAATAAAAGTGGGCCCAAATCGGAACCTTGAAGGACGCAGATGACATAGAATGATAAGCGGATGAAAAACCTTTATATGAAACATAAGAATTGTCTATGTTGTAAATAAGGCTTTAATAAAGTTAACGTACCATTACAGATCCCTGTGTTGGAAAGCTTAGCCAATACTATGGGTAAATCAAGACGGTCAAACGCTTTAGCAAAATCAGTATAAATTACATGCACCTGACCAGATCATCCGAAGCATACTGCGTATAAGAAATCAAATTAGTGGTTGTTGATCACCTTCGCACAAAGCTGTGCTGGCAATCTGAGATAGTTCTAGTTATATGTGGGCTAAGGTAATTGTGCAAAATACTCTCAAATATCTTTGAGAAGTTGGATAAAATAGATATGGCTCTATAATTGCATATTTTATTAACATTACCTGCCTTGAAAATAGGAGTGACTTTAAACACTTTTCAGATAGATGGATAAGCGCTAGTACGAAGAGATATATTAAAAAGTGTTTTAAGCGGTTGTACAAAGACATTTCTACAATCTCGTATTGTAAAGCTCGGAATTTGATCTTGGCCTGCAGTCATCTTATTTTTTAATTTTAATATACATTTCAAAATATCATCCTCATCTACAGAGAACAAACTAAATTGAGAATTAGAACATGTACTTTATATACTTTACATTACAGTTATAAATTAAAATCAAAATTTTACAATATAATTTTAGAATGTTTCCCTGGTCGTTGATTTATCCTGCTATTTTTTTTTTTGTTCATAAACCTTTCTGCTATTGCTTTTTGATATAATAATTGCATTGCATTCTTGGCATTCTTACTTAATTCTTCGTCTGTTGTTTATTGCTACAGTAATAAAGTACACGTTAAATATTAAAAACATAAAATAACGAATACCAGAATACAGCACCAGTATACTTAACTAAAACGAATTTAATTTTTATTAAAAATATTGTAAAAGACTGGCAAATTTCCGGTGCCCTTGGAAATTTGACGGAATAATAAGTAAATACTGATAGATAGGACACTTTAGACGATGAGTGATTATAAATTAAAATAGTTCCTTTTGCATCAATTCTGAAGAATAAATCTTCTTCCAGAATCGTTTCTATCCGTTTATTTAATAAGGAGATGAATGGATTTGTTGAAGAAGCATGTGGTTACCGTACAATTTTTTTTTCAATTATTTCTCGTATTTAATGAAACACCTGATTTCAGCAAGCTAATTTCGGCTTTCACCTAATTATAAATGTAGTAGTAGTAGTAAAAAGTAGGTCATATATTACTACGATATTTCTTGTATAACAATTCTGTGAAGCACAGAAACGCAAACATTACACACAACGCATTTAATATCTAATATAATCTATTTTATGCTCTAGAAATTCTTACATCTATCTTAATTACAACTAACACGTTCGCCTGCTTGTTTTACAGCCTGTTCCAACGTCTAACAATTAACGCATTGTCGTCTCCGTATTGTGAAAAGCTAGAGGTAAATAGTAAGTAAATATTTTCTATTTTCGAAAATGCTGCGCACGATAACACTATACACGCCCATTCATGCGCCTGTAAAGATCATAGAACCACGATTCACGCCTCGTAATAAACATGAGGTAAAATGAAATTAAAACTAGTTTTTGAAATTGAAAAGTTGTGACCCAGTGTAGTAGGCAGGCTATGACCTAGAAAGAGTCTCACCACGAGAGACTTGGAGAAAAGCAAGTGCAAGGTCACATTCTTCTTCCGTTATCGACTAAGAGAAGGATTTCCTCTGGGCTCTATAACTTATATAACGACAGAAATTTTAATAATTCGACTATAAAATATGTTAGGATATAAATAGGATGGAATTATAAAATAAAACTTAAAGATTGAGATTAATTTTACTTCAGTGTATATGTAATTATTGTAATATAAAACTTTTTGTCTCTATTGCAAACTAATGAGAAAGTTGTAATTAGCTTCTGGTTTATGTGGCCTACATAAATCATCAAGTAAATCTCTATCTTAGCATCTATTTATTTATCCTTATTGTTGTATATATATAGTCATAAAATTGAGCTATATCCGTGAATGTTTCAACTAGATATATCTCTAGTACTTATTCTGTAAAATTAACATTGAATAAAACAGAAAAGCCAGCGCCAAATATATGTAAGTGTTATTGTAAAGTAGTAAAGATATTGTTAAAACTACATACACGCGTAAAGGCACCTGTATTATGCTCATATGAAGGAAGAGGTATTTGGGTTTAGTGTCAGTCGACAGAAATTGTTTTTTATGCTACTCGGAACCGTTACATTATAACCAAAAACTTTCTCCTTACTCGTCCTGTGCGCGTCTAGGTCATCCACTTAACAATGTGGACTGTTTACCATATTAATGAAACTGGACATCCTATTTGGAAACTGACTTTCTTGTATAAGCAGTTCAATCACGTCTCGTCACTGTATTACAATTAATACTTAAATGATGGCTGCGTGCTAGCACTAGGTTAAGGTCCGATTTGGAATTTCAACAGATTGTTATATCTTTGAAGTGTGAGATATCCATTAACGAGAAGAACAGTATACCGAAACAGATCGGAACATTTATAGAGAAGGACTATCATACAGTAGAGGACTATGTAGGTTTTAGAATAGGTTTCCCAAGCACAGTATCAGATGAACTTATTCGAATTCTCAAACTAGCCACATAACATAAGGGGAATATATTTTCGGACATAAATTGGAAAAAACGCCCAATAGTGGAGCCGAAGAATATAAATAATCACTCACTATAGATCAAAATAATGGAAAAACGCTAAAAGACCAAGGCAGCATTATTAATCGCAAAAGCGGGAAAACCACACCCAGATATCATCAAAAATATTCCTTTGAGTAATAATACAGTGAAAAGAAGAATCGATGAAATGGCTAAAGACGTTGAACTATCATTATGTGACTGCTTAAAGACTTCCACATTTTCCGTTCAACTCGATGAATCAACTTTACCAAATAACGAAGCACTACTCTTGGCTTAGGTACAATTCATAAAAGAAGAAAAAAATTGTCAAGAGTTATTATTTGTAAAAAAATTGGAAACTGATACAAAGGGAGAATCCATATTTAATACCATGCACGTTTTTTTTTTTTTTCAAGAGAAAGAAATTCCTATTCGAAATATTTTCTCAGTTGCTACAGATCCCAGTGAGAACAAGTTGGTTACATTTACGTGAATATAACGTTGTATTGGTTGAAACAACGTTAATGGTTATAATTAACACGTTTATTATATAACCAACTTTTAACTACATATTGAAGAAACGTTATATTAACTAAGAAATGTAACGGATAGTTTAAATTTAACTAAAATAACACGTTGTAGTTGCATCGTTTATTTTAGATTATAAAACAACGTTGCAATATGAGAAATTATTAACTGAAATGTAAGGCATAGTTTAAATGTAACTAAAATAAAACGTTGTAGTTTTACCATCTACTCTACGTTAAAAAACAACCTTGAAATATGAAAAATATTAACTGGAATGTAATACATAGTTTAAATATAACTAAAATAAAACGTTTTAGTTACACCGTTTACTCTACGTGAAAAGACAACGTTGAAAAATGAAAAATTAGTAGCTGAACTGTAACGCATAGTTTAGATATAACTAAGATAAAACGTTGTAGTTTCATCGTCTACTCTACGTTAAAAAGCAACGTTGAAATATGAAAAACTATTAACTGCAATCCTATATGTAATTCGATTTGTGATGAAGTCAAAAAATGGTGCTAAATTTGTTTGTTTTAACATAAGATGTGCTTTTGCATAAATAAATGCAAAATGTATTTAACAATAGGTAACAGAATTATTGTATTAAAACTGCACTACTGGTGAATGTATCATTCCTCCCCCATTTCATATAAACTCTTCCACCCCTGTTGCGCATCTGCAACGTGCACGGTGCACTTGCAGTCACATGTTTACTACACCAGTCGAGTGTTAGAACTTTTCTTTATCTAACAAAGTTTTATATTAATATGTGATACGTAGCAATCAGTGTATTTAACTAAAGGGTTAGTAGGTAGGTACCCCATCAATTAAGTCTATCCAGGTTATATTTGCATATACGATGCACATTGCACGTATAATTATGTACTATATGCATATACACAATTGGCAAATCAGCATAGTGGCCATCTTAAAAGAAGGAAACTAATGTCAGAAAATTTAACTATATTCTAAAATTTGTTTTTGAATAACCTGGTTTCTTAGTATACACCACCTTCTTACTTTATTTTCAAATATATAGATAAGCGAATGCTGATGGTTCTAATCTATAGACTCTTGTGTAAGAGATTCTAATTACTGGAAGGGAAGGAATACTTAGTTTTCACAACCCAGGAACCAGAGATAATACGGAAACTATGGTAACAATATGCAGTGAGTATTAAATACTTTCATTCATTTGTAATACAATCTAGGAATCCAATCAAAGTAAACATTAACTTATATATACATCCCTAAAATTTACAGCCTGTAGTCCTTGGTGTTACTTATGATACCCATTGTTTGAGTCTTCCATTTAAAGTTACAATTAAACAATACATACAGCAGAAACTGCAGTGAAGGACTGGTTGAAAGCCCCAATGGACTGTTTGGGTAGAAGACCATATGCAGAAAAAGGGAAAATGTATATATCTATAAATGAAATAACCTCGTTACTTTCTTAGTTATGGTAAAGAGTTCTATGATCTTTTAATTATTATTATTATTATTATTATTATTATTGCATTGTGTTATGTTTATAGGTAACTACATTTAGTTTTTATGAAGAAGCATTATGTTTCATTGAAGAGCTTTTTTTTTTTTTGAAGAGCTTATCCTGAGCTCAATACTATTGTATGATCATTGAATGATTTAATTAAAATAAAATTAAATTATGACTTTTAATTTATAACCATTTTTTCGTTATCAACACATAAAACGACACTGTAAGTATAAAATGACATATATATCACATCTAGATATATATGTCACTTTATCAGACCTTATAAAGGTTTGATATAGAAATTTTATTAACGTTGAGGTTACGTTACATGTAAACAGATTTTTACGTTTTGCGTAGAAGTTTTATTAACGTTGAACCCACTTAGCAATAAACGTTTGTTTTGAACGATAATGTCACGTAGCACTATAAACGTATTTTTTACGTTTTACAGAGGTGGTTTATTAAACGTTGAAATACACCTTGTGCTAAACGTCTCTATTTAACGATATTTTCTATTAAAAATTAAACGTTAAAATAACATTATCATATGACGTGAAATAACGCTTAATAAGTAACTTTTTGTCAACGTTTTTTGTCGGGACATAGATATGTCGTTTCAACGTTGTTTATAAACGTTACGTAACATTCGGTTACCGTTAAGAACAACGTTTTCTTAACGTTTATGTTCTTATTGGGATGGTACTCCAGCAATGACGTCATAAGGATTTCATTGCGCATTTAAAACAAGCAGATGTACTCGCTGTACATTGTGTTATTCATCGTCAGCACTTGGTTGCAAAAAATCTTAATGAACGCCTGCATACGTTGCTCCATTACGTTATTAGAGCAGTCAACAAGAGAAGAAGCAATTCTTTAAATGACAGATTATATGGGTAACTTTGCAGTGAAAATGAAGAAGACTATAATTGCTTGCTGTTGCATACAGAAGTACGATGGCTCTCGAAAGGTGTTTGTCTGAATCGCTTTTTCAATCTATTTGACTCAGTACGGGACTTTCTTGAAAACAGAGACGATGAAGTGCGCGAAAACGTCCAAAAATGACATCGCTTATTTGACAGACCTTTTTAAAATATATGACGTTAATTTACAATTGCAAGGTGATGTGTTGAATTTAATAAAAACAAAAAACATCATAGCTGCTTTTGTGGGAAAACTTCTTCTATTCAAACGAAATCTAGGAAGAGGTGAATACAGCCACTTTTCGATATTATCAGTATTATCGATAAAACAGGAAGATTTACCTACTTACTGCCAACACCTGAACGCTCTTCATGCTGATTTTACAGAGCAATTCCAGAATATTTTAAATATGAATTTACCAAGCTGGGTTTTAGACTCTTTTGCAAAGGCAGATACAGCAGAATCATCATCAACTCACAACTAATGAAGAATTAAAAGTAAAACTCAAAAATGGATACCAAGAGTTCTGGCTCCAAAAATCAACATCAGCTCTCCACCCCTGGATTGTGGAAAATAGTACAGAAATTTTTAATTGTGTTTCCTTCATCATATTTGACTGAGCGTGGGTTTAGTGCAGTACCTAATTTACTGTTTAAGAAAAGAATAGACTGCATATCACTGACAAGGGAACACCGGCGGGTGTCCCCCTCCGATTTCGATGAAACTTAACAGATCGAAAGAGTACCTTAAAATAAGAGACACGTATTTTTTTTATCGGCGTATCCGCACGATTTTGGGGTACAGCCCCCTCCAAAGTTTAGACGATTTTTGAATTTTTGCAAATATTTCCTAAATTACAACAGATATTAAATTTTCTTCTTAACATAATTTGCAGCATATTGCATGTCCCTAAGGGTGGCGTCGTCCGTACTCGCAAAAAGTTAATAACGGGAGACGGGGTACCCCGTACCCCCCATTTTTTTTACATTTTTTCTTTTTCTTATTCATCAAAAGAAGGCCGATTTTACATAGAATACGATGATGTATAACAAGTTTAGAAAATTAATAATTGTAAAAATAGAAAAATAATAATAAAGCTTCAAAAGTAATAAACTTGTCTATTGATATAAATCAAACGAACTATAACAGAAATAAGTTTTTTATCCTTAACATAATTTCCAGCATAATACATGGTCTCAAGATAGATATCTTCATAAAAAGCTAATCACGCGGGACGGGGTACCCCATACCCCCGATTTTTTTTAATAGTAAGTTTGTTCATTATTCATCAAAAAAAGGATTGGAGGATTAATAATAAATATAATTGTAATAATAATAGTAATATAGTACATTAACAACAATTATTTGTTACCGTTACTCCGCTGCTCTCCTTACTTAAATATTTCTTAATTTAGAATTGCACTCGACAAGCTATGGTCAAACCTTTCTATACCTACTAACTTATACTATATACTATACGAAACTTTTATCGGTGGTAGCAATATAAATCGTTTTATCAACTGCAAATGTTAGTTGTTGTTTATAAAATGTTATTCATTCTTAGACTGCCATAATCCTTTAGTGCGTATATATGAACAAATTTGCTACACAGGACGAAGGATTAAATAATATATAATATTTTTTACTTTATTTCAAGTTTTCGTGCAATGTAGGTGTACAATGTAAGTATTCAATGGAGCATAAATATAACTAATGTGTTTGTAACGATTATAACATTTCGGAAACCATAGAACAGAATTAGAAAAACATTATAATGCTTATGAATGTTTAAATACATGACCTACTGTAATGCGATTATTGGTATATATGTATTGCAATAGCGAACAAGATTAATATACATACAGTAATTAAGCTATGTAACTATTACAGTAGTGATAGTCTATGTAAAAGTGTTTAAAACACAGATTTTGTTTGCACCATGAACACCGCACAATAGCTGATTTATTGCAAATACTACACAAGGGTGTAGACTGCGCATCTTTGTTAAAACAAAACTGCACAGGATTTTTAAAGGGCCCAGGTCTTTCCTCAACGTATCCACTCTTATACCACGAGTACTTGAATACGTCGAAAAATCTTGGGGAAGAAAACTGATTATGGGTTAGGGATTGCAACTTAATAATATTATTTCTCTGATGTAAATCTATGTCGTAGTACATAAGAATCACTATATCCGAAAAAGTTCTAACAAAATTTTTCCACAGTCCAAAACCATATACATCTAGAGGTCGTACCATCGCTGTCGTTTTTTTTGGTATATTTACGGCCGCTATTGTGCGAAACTATAGGTACTGACCTACACTGCACGAAAAACGACTTCTAATGTTCTCATTTGGAATACTCGTCTTATATACCTATTTCCTAAATGCAGACGTGACCACTTAAACGTTCGTGGTTAATTACTATGCATTCGGGGATTTATTTTTATCTATCAAATAATATGATTAATCACCAGATCCCTTATGGCGTTAAATTTATAATGCAAATTACCAATTATATCTGAAGTGACTGAATAATTAATTAAACTCACGTATGCGTAGATAAGTGCATATCAAATTCATCACAGTAGACTCGTACATATATTTATTTTGAGTTATTGTTACTATTATTAATTTTCTAAATTTATTATACATCACCGTTTTCTATGTAAAAGCGATCTTTTTTTGATGAATAATGAATAAACTTATTATTAAAAAAATGCGGGGGTATGGGGTACCCCGTTCCCCGTTATTAGCTTTTTTTGAACATATCTACCTTGAGACCATGTATTATGCTGGAAATTATGTTAAGGATAAAAACTTATTTCTGTTATAGTTCATGTAATTTATATCAATAGACAAGTTTATTAATTTTGAAGCTTTATTATTATTTTTCTATTTTTACAATTATTATATATAGTAGCACGATAATAGAGAATTAATTTTTAATTTGTGATTATTAATAGATAATAGATAGACATATAAAATTGGTATAATTAACTACTATGTTAAGGGGGAGGCGTTTGGATTTTTTTTCTTGTAAAGGGGGCTGTAGTCCAGAAAAGTTTGGGAACCTATGCACTAGATATTATCAAATGTAGTTTGATGATTTTTAGTCAAATTATTCAAGGATTGTATATTTTACGTCAATAAACATAGGAATTTTACTTCAATGGTTGGAACTGGGTCGCATTATAATTTGTAATTCCAGTCCAATGTAGCTACAACGACACAATTGAAAAATGAATGGGTAAATCGTTTCTATTTGGTTAGTCAAATCGTGATGTCAGATAGAGACAAAAGGTTATATTAAATACAAATACACTTTTTTTATATTTTTTTTTAACCCGTACTTATTTAAAAGTTTTCTTTTAAATAAACGATAAAACAGTTAGTTTCGATTTATCGATATTCAACTAAGATGACTAGCGCACCGATATTGCGTTAATACTTACGTAAATTGTACTTATACGATTTTTCAAAAACATGGTAAAGAAAACAATAAATAACATATGTATATTTTAATTTTTAATGTCTTAAAAATATTTTATTGTATACATATAAACATTTGGCATTTAAAATTATTATTATCGTTTTTATACGAAATTCTAAATCCTAATGACTTTGAGATGTACATCCCCTATGTAACAAACTAACCGACGTAAATGGCCTTAAAGCAGGATCAGCTTCCGGCAACGAACCTCCAGTGACAATTCTGGGATCATTGTTCAGCAAAAGAACCTGTCCATTACTACTTTGCCTGTAAATTAGCAAAATAAAGAACATTAGTGACATCGATAAGTATTGGGGCGCTTAAATTATATGCATACTTTATGATGATATCATTTTCTTTCTCCAATATACTCTCGTCGTGGGTGAATACTATGCATCCGTAATTAAAAGCATTTCTTTCGCTATATTCAGCCAATACTCCGTTATATACTAGAAGGTCATCGACCAGAACCTGTTATAAAATATAGAAAATCAATTGCTAAATAAATTAGTCAATGGAAGCGAAAAAATACCGCAAATTCCTTCACTCCTCTCTTAGGTGTTTTGGAATAATTCCATAATTTGATCACAGATATTTTTATTGGAGCATCCAACACTATGAATATCTTATTGAGGCACTTGGGTAAAATTGGCGCCAACCAACAATGCACTCCACTCTTATCCTCATTAATTCCATCTATAAGCTTATCTGGAGTCCTAACATCACCGGAAACATCTCGTAAAACATTTATACTTTCGGGATAAGCGCAAATGTCTGCAAACGAAACATTAATGGCTATACAAATAATACACTGACTGTTACAGGTGTGTAAAAATATTTTCTTTTAGTTTGTGTGTTGTTGTAGTATTTACAATAAAAGTTTTAGTGTTTTACAACGGAAGAGACCGTCAGGATGTACAAAGAAACAGCATGATACTTATCAGCTTATTTAATTAACTTAATAAGTAAAAATGAATTCAATGCTATACATAGGTCTTCAAAGGCTTACTGTGTTTTTTTTGTGCCTTTTAGATTTACTGTCATGAAATAGATGTTCAGAATAACCTTTTTAAGATAAAAACATTGGTGAAATTATTTTTGAAATGTATGTTGTAGCTTCCGAGGTACTAGAAGAAATGATTTTTCTTTATTCAAAATATATTATACATTATAACTTTCTTATTGTCTGAAATTTCAATACTCTAGAAATTTTTGACTAATTTTTCGTTTGGAATTTAAATATAAAATGCATTTTGATATTTCTCCAATTTTTTTTAGTAAAGGGGTGATATTGTTTTTTCTTAATGGAACTACACATGCAGAAAAAAAAAATATTATCAAAACAAAATTATATTATAATGGGCTCTAAAAAAAATGTTATGAACTATTTCAAATTAACATGCTCTTTTCTTTAAATCTATAACAATAAACTATATATATAAAGCGTACATTATGTGGTTTGTTCCCATAGCTATATCGAAATAGCATCTTTAGCTTTTAAAGAAACCTTATCTAGAAATAATAAAACATGCAATAAAACAAATAAGAACAGAAATAAAAACTTTTTATTTCTTCCTTTTGTCATAATTTTCAATACTATGTAAAATAAAAATCATTCGCAAGAATTTTAATTATTGTTTTGTAATTCTAAACGATAAATTTAATAAATAGCGCTTATCTGATACCAAAGCGTTTGCAACGCCATCAGATGCTCCGTTGCAGTTTTGGTGAGGTTGCCACTTTAACGACCACGACTCCTAAAACATGTTTGTCTGGCAAATCTATCAGATCAATGTGTGATAACATATCTCCTGTTATTTATACTGAATATGCATTATTGTTGGAATGAAATAGGAGCAGCGCCATCTTTACGTCAATTTCTGTAATACTCCTATAAGTAATACGTCATCAGAGGATAAAGATAAGGGAATTTAAAAATTGTAACACGGATTACTGGACTACCGGATTGTAGATAAACATACATTTTCGTCATTTTCAATAAATATTAATTAATTATTAGGCTAGTGTTATAGCAATTTAATAATATTTAATTAATAATTTGTTATATTAACGATACTTTCTGCTCACAAAATAATATATATTTATGACTAGTAAACTGGTTGGTTATGATGTTCTAGTTAGAATAAAGACATTTTCTTAACAACACAAACTTTTACAATATGTATTTCACCGTAGAGCAGATTAAGTTAAAATAAAATAATTTCGGATACTATACTTTATTTATGAAAACTAAATTATTATAAATCCTCCCAATAACAAAAATATAATACAGTGTCCTTGCAAATGTGAAAGACTGAAATGTGTGAACAACCAAAAATATAAATTAGAATAATAATGTTCATTATACAATCCTAGATCATCCCAGGGTAAGGTTTTTGCCATGGCTTTCCCTTACTCCGTGGCCATTGATTTTATTAAGTATATTATATATAATCAATATCCTTGGCGAATGCTGGGAGATAACGAAAGTCGTTCCATGGGCGCATTTAATAATAACTGATAGCTGACCGATTTAGTAGATTCGCGATCATGTGAACTAATCACATTTCACATATTTCATCATTTCACAAAAGCAGTATTCATATGGTCACGAGGCTACTGTATTATATTTTTGTTATTAAGAATCATAGAGAAATTATTTAGTTAGAGTAGGAACATTTCAATTGTTATGTAACCCATATAGTACTTATATAGAATAAGTAGCCTCGTGTAGTACCTTTAGGTGGAGAGCAGGGTTATGCTGATTCGTAAATATTTAGCTTTCCATAAATAAATTATACCTAACTCTATCGATGCGAATCTGTCCAGGGTTAAACAAACTGATACGTACTTGTTTTTTCTTTAATAAATACCACAACAACATAAAAAATAAAAAGAAATTAAAATTATCCGTCTTTTATTCAAGTTTCGAGTAACGTAACACTTACTAGATTCTTCGAAGTATATTTTTTTACCCATGTGGTCGTATACTTCTATCCCATTCAAACCGCAGTAATACTGATCGCTCCATGTCGAGAATATGTTGAACTGAATGACGAAACCGACAGGCATATCAGGGTATTCATACAAGTCAGGCCCCTGAATCCTTTCAGGATTAAACACATCGTCTTCAGTGCTCCTATTATACACGTTTTGAATTGTCTGCTGGTCAAATCGAATATCTTGAACGAAATCGTAACAGACATTCCCAGGAGCTCTTCTTATCCAAAAAACTTCACTTTCCGATATGGGGCTTGGCAACACCTTTTCCATCTAGTAGGATTTTCAACTTACTTACCCCTGCTGAGGACATATCTAATGATTCGTTATAATTCCAAATCCGAATACCTAAATAATTTAATGAAGTCAGTTGAGAAGGGAAGTAGTATTTAAATAAAATTTTACCAGATAAATACACAAACGCCTCAAATTTAACAGTGACAATAACATCTTCCCCATCATAAGGAACACACCACATATTTCTCTTCTCGACGGTTAAATTCTTGTCATTAATCAATCTATCTAACGTCTCTGTTCTTACGTTGCAACTCAGATTCTCCACCGATAATTTAAGGACTGTTTCATTGCCTTGTATCAATTCCAGTCCGGTCAGACCAATGGCGTTTGGGTGATTCCAGTTAGCGACGAAGATCAAATCGATCTGTTTGGCGCCGAATAAGATTTGATCTGCGTCATTTTCTTTTGAAACCAATGTCATGTTTGATCGAATTCCGGTAAATGGTCTTTCAGTGTCCTAGACCAATATCGATGTAAAAAAATTAATAATTTGCTGCTGATTTACCTGGGAGAAAGCGGAGGTGGGTGGTCTGTCTGCGTAAGGAGCTTCTTCGTAGGCACTCGAAATTAAGGTGGAGTAGCATACGTCGTTTTCAGCTATTGCTGCCAAAATATTCTCATCGGTAGTGAAGAGAATTGTCTGTGATAAATGAAAGAAAAATTCAACCCAAAGCATGCGTTCATTTTCTCAAAAATGTTGTTAATTCTATTATAATTAGAACATGTATACACATATGTGACTGACAGGGAATTCTTCTACAACTCATAAACGGTAACAAATAGGAAAAGAGGGTGTCCGCAGGGGAGGATTTTGTCTCCACTGCTTTAGTTACTTCTGGTTTGGACGACCTCCTGGCTATCATTGAAGCGCTTGGGTCCGAGATGCAGACGTATACGGACGATATCGCAATACTATCACGAGGATTGGGAAAGAGAGAGAAATTTCCTCAGCTTTCCAACGGGTGATTAAGGTCATTTGTAGTTGATGCAGCAGGGAAAATCTGAGCATTAACCCAAATAAAACTACGGTAATACCGTTTCACCGGGATCACCAACCACAACCTACGGAGTACTAGCTTGGTGGCAGCCACAGCAAAGCTTACATTCATGCAAAGGATCGCAAGTGTGACAATCACGCAAGCAATGCCTTCTCCGTCATTGGTACTGGCAGCCTTTCTGGACCTACTACCCTTGCACATTGTTGCGGAAAGGGAGACCAGATTAACTGCATTTCACCTATGGCAAAAAGCAAATCAATCAAAATATATTCATGTCTGTGTGGCCAACAAGTTACTGGAATCGGTTACTTCTGACGGCATGCTGGGAATGGCGTCGGACATGATGTGTACTCGACCAATGATCGATTACCTCTTTTCCAAACAGAGAAGAATGGAAAGAAAAAGCACTGACGCAGACAGACACCTGCTAGTTGACGGATGGTTTGAAAACCGAGCAGAATGTAGGCGCAGAATATTTTGTCGTAGTCCAAGAGTCAGACAACACACAACGATCTTTCAGCCTGAAATCTATGACATTCAAATGTCTGCGAAAGAAATTTTGGATAAAAAGTACAAGCACAAAGCAATAAAAAATTTCAGGCGGTATAATAATCTATCCCTAATCTGGGTACCTGTGCACTCACTCATTCTCGAAAATGAGGAAGCAGACATCATTGCCAAAAAAAGTGCTGCGTAGCAATTTCAGGGACCAGAACCTTCCACTGGCATGGCACCTTCGGAGCAAATCAAAGTTTGGGCAAATCAGAAAGTGCTCCAATACTGGAACAATTGTCCTGGTTTGGTGCATACGATGGAATGTATATCGCTAAGTCATGCAGATCCAAGGAACTGTTAGAACTTGACCGTAAAAATGTCAAGGTGATTGTCTCTATTTTTTACAGATCACTATGAACTCAGAAAGCACTTACACAGAATCGGCCTCTCTGATGAGACTGCCTGTGTTTGGAAGACGAAGCACATTTGGGCATATTTTCTGTCACTGCCTTGTTGCTACAAGAATCAGATATGTAACCTTCGGAAAGACTGGCCCTTCCCTAGAAAACTTGAGAGCTTTAAAAGCAGCCTGGCTGTCAGTGTAAAGAACAACCGTTTCTTAATTCCTCAGACAATTTGTAAGATCGCCAATACGTCGGTTAAGAGGTGGATTACTGAAAAGAACAAGCTAGAACTATAAGAAATGCTAGCTATAAAAAAAGTACAAAGTGTACCAATGTTATACAATGATTAATATATCTTTAAAGAATCAATGACCAAAACTCCACCAATACCTGTCCCAAACCAGAATGAAAAACAAGTAGGGGAGGAGTATCAACCTCGTTAAAAAACAACCTGATAACGGGCTTCTACTTAAAGTTACTAATATTCCAATCAAGCGGAAGACAGAAGATCTAGCAAACATTCTGAAAAACCACCGTAAGCCTCGAAGAAATCTAATGATTCAGCGAGGCAGCATCAGGTTATAGACAAGCGTCATCTTAAAGAAACATTAAATCAAGAGCTTCGAGTGGGAGCATTAATTTCATGAAATTGTCGAAGGAAATCTTTACTGGAAGAATATAAATGACTTCCCACATCCAAGTCATAAGAACTTAGTTCAAGGGAAATGCATTCATAAGGAATTTTTGAAAGGGCACGAATTTAACTAGTGCTGAATACTTGAGCCTTTCAAAGAGGCCAAGGATACTAGCCCTGAATCCAAATCATCTGGAAACAGCAAGGGCAAGGTAAGGAATCTGGAATATTAGATGGAAACTGCTTTATAGTAGAACCTCCGATGTACTCAGAAATACTTAAAACTACTGGCGTCAACCAACTTTGATGCTAGACAAAGTATACTGATGATCGAAACTCACCACGAACCAAGGACTAACTAAGGTTATATTTATTAACTCCAATCTGAAGGGCATGGAAGCTGCAGTGTTTCCGGAAACTTTAGCTCTAACGGCTCCCACCCAACGAACTATATAAAACACTGGAACGCGCGCTGTGTGCTTCACAAACGGTCCGCTAGACAGCTGGCCGCCATCTTTGAATGTGGAAAAATCCCAACGGCAGGATTGCATTTATATTGAATTTTGCTTTTCACAAGTGTTATTTCCTGTTTTTAGTAAAGATAGCTCATAATACGTTCTCATATTTTATATACTTAATAATGTTCTGCGAATAATTCAAAGATGGCGGCAACCAGACCGTTTTTTAGTTACTGTGTGCACCCGAAAGCGCGTTCTAGTGTTTTATATAGTTCTTGCTTCCACCAAGCAAACTGATAAACAAAAAAAAAAAAGAAAAAAATGTGAGGGAAAGTAACGGGTAGGTACTTTGATAATATGAACCGAATCAATTAAAGATAAGAAAAGGCAAAAGATAAAAACCGCCTGTGGTTAATTCTTTATTATCTTCATCAAATTTCGGCATTGTATGTTTTGCCTTTTCTTATCTACAATTGATTCAGTTCATACTTAGCGTTATTATCAAGTTTAAAAAAGAATAAAGAAAGACCAAGGAGAAATTGAGATTTTGAAGTGAAAAATCAAAGCAACAAACAAGAGAAACTGAGTACAATAATACTCGCACCAAGTTCTTATCCACACAAAATACAGTGTTACTACAAAGGAAATAGACACTTTCAATGTTTTATTAATCCAAAACTAATAACGTTATTATGAATTCGTTTAAACTATTTCATAAAGTGATTCTGAAAGTTTAATTTGGGAACTCATAGATGCTCAATATGGGCTCCTCCTGTCACGCGGCACACATCAAGACGAGAGTCTAGTTCATTCCAAACCCGGTGTAACATATCTGCATCGACATTTTCCACAGCTCTCGTCATGCGTTGTTTTAACTCATCTAAATCATTAGGAAGCGGAGGCATGTAAACCAGGCCTTTCACAAATCCCCATAGAAAAAAAATCGCACGGTGTAAGATCGGGGCTCCTTGGTGGCCACCGTACGAGAACGCGGTTGTCGGCTGTTGCACGCGCTATCCAGCGCTGTGGAAGTGTTTCGTCCAGATAATTTCTGACGACACGGTGCCAGTGAGGAGGTGCTCCATCCTGTTAGAAGATAAAGTTCCCCCCCGTCCTCATGCAGTTGCGGCATCAACCAATTGATCAACATTTGATTATATGTAGCTCCCGTTACTGTGTTTTCTTCAAAAAAGAAAGGACCATACACCTTTGTGAGAGATACAGCACAGAACACATTCACTTTTGGAGAATCACGCAAATACTCCACCAATACTCTCGGAGGTTCAGTCCCCCATATTCGGACGTTGTGTTTATTCACCTTCCCACTTATGTGGAACGTTGACTCGTCACTGAAAATTATCCGCTCGCAAAACTCATCTTCATTACGTTGCAGCATTTCATTGCAGAAATCTTGACGTTTAAGCTTGTCATCTTCACGTAGATGCTGTACCAACTGCAATCTGTAAGGCGTCAGTTTTAGTCGTTTACGTAAAATTTTCCACACAGTTGGTTGCGGAATTTGTAGTTCCAAACTTGAACGTGTTGTTGACTTTTGTGGACTTCGTTGGTAAATAGCACGAACACGTTCCACTGTTTCTTCTGACACACGAGGCCTTCCCGGACTTTTGCTTTTACCCAAACATCCTGGCGTTTCAAATTTATTGTACCAATCGTAGATCGACTGTCTAGTAGGTGGTGGTTTTCCAAAACGTGTTTGAAAATGTCGTTGGACAACAGTTACGGAGTTCGTTTTGGCAAATTCAAGCACGCAATATGCTTTCTCAGTAGAGTTTGCAGTCATCGTAGCTATTATGCTTGCGCAGTACTACCAACTGTACTATCGAAACTTCTACAGTTCCTCAACCTGACAGCGTAAAATGCATGTCGATATCACAAATAACTTTTGTTTTATACAATACCAAAGGTGTCTATTTATTTTATAGTAACGCTGTATATTCAATGAGAGTCTCACATTTTTTTTAAAGGTTACGTAAACTTATGAAACGTTTATAGAATAATTTTATATTTGTCTTACATCGCCAAAAGCATCTACCCCGCCGAGAATTCCTCCACACGCCTTTCTGATTTCGCCAATGAAGATCAAGACGCCGTCGAGTGTGATTTGTACCTGCTTTGCGCCCCTGTATGAATGAATTCGTGATTTGTTGTAATTCTAAAAATGACACCTATTGTTATAAATACTGGCAAAAAAAAATCCTTAACTACACAGATAAACGTAAATGCCTCATTTCACAATGGGTGGTTATAATTACTTTGTAGTTGATAAACTATAATGTGTTTATGACAAATTTTGTGAAAATGATCTCCTCCCAACCCAACCAATCCAAATGAAATAAGGAGAACGTTGTAAAAGTAAATCTCAGTACCCATATCCTCAACATAGACAAGGTGGTTACTTCTTTAAATTCGATCAAAATAGTATGCTTGTGTCCCGGAGTATATGGAGCTAACCATAAATGAACATCGTCTTGAGTCCTATTCACCCCATCTAATAAATTTGTCACGACTCTCGGATCATTTTTACATTCTGGTAAGATATTAACATCAGCTGGGTTAGCGCTAATCTAGAAATTACTTTATTTTACTTCGTCGATTCTGAAAGTCATTTCCACACCACCTTTTTTACTTGGACAACTTTCCCGTCTTCTCCAAAAATATCGATACCATTTAGTCCAACATAATGTTTATCACCCCACGTACTCAAAATGGTAATCAGTAATATCCTCCCACTTGGGAGCGATGGTATTATAAAATCGTCTACATCAGAAGTTACTATCTCTCTACTTTGTAAAACAGAGCCCGTACTCTTTCTGTTTTTCTTCTTCCTCCGCACAGCTTTCGCTATATCCTCGAAGCTGGGCGTTCTCAAGACTCGACTACCCATCTTATGCTTATCCTCGTCCATCTGTTGCATGATCCTCTCGTTTTCCGTCAGCAGTTCGTTGATTATATCACGTCTCAGTTTCTCTTCTTTGGCAATCTTCATTTTATAACTATTCAGATGTTTTCCGCTGTGCGAGGAGGAATGGTCATTATTGGTTTTGATCAGCCACAAGTTTAAATCTTTGTTCTTGTTGATGGAGTCTTCGAGATATTTATACACGTCCTCGGACGATTTCGATTTGCTGACAGGTAAATTAAATTTATCCTCGCGCATCTGTTGATCTGCGAGGCGAGATTCAGTTGCCCTCTTTATGTTGCTGTAAACGTAGAAGGGAACGTAATTTGACATTTCGCTTTTGGAGCGTAACGGCATGCTTTTTTCCAATATCGATGGACTGTATGATTTTTTCTCAGAATCTACCGATGTTCCTATTGAAGATACCGGTGATAAAGTACTTTCTGCAACTAGAAACGTCTGCATCATTAAATATTACATGTAATTGTAATGTAAATGTGGATGTTTATGAAGTTATTTAGTAGTAGTTAGTAAAATAAATTGATTAATGGTAAGAATTTTATCTTCACTTACACAGACTATCACATTCTATTCATGCTATCATTACCTAGGCCTACACCAGTTAATTTCCAAGATGTCTTTGATTTTCTAAGAATTATATCACTTGTATTGTGTAAGAAAGGCGGTTGTAATTTGATTAACACTACACTGAGAAAAATACTGGCCGTAATATCAATAATCATTTATAGAGTGAATTTTCGTCGACAGAATGAAATGTGTCATTGTTATGATAAAATATTATTTACAATCGTTAATTAAGCGATAACAAGATTCATTAATGAAATAAATTCGTTTTTATTATTATAAAAGTCAAAGATATTTTGTAAATGAGTTTATATAGGCTTATTTCTCAAATTTGCTGATATTTTTGAAGTAATGGGAGTGTTGTATTTAAGAAAATAAAATTGCAGATGAGGTTACGAAACATCCTGTATGAATGCCAAGCATTACAGCATAATATTCTATTTAATTATAATATAGTAAGCTTTATAAGCAGTTCCAGCTCTACACGGTAAGCAAAGGATGCGTCGCATGGGGGCGCCATACACCAAGAGCGTCAAAATTACTTACTACTACCAGAATTGTTCAATAATCCAAAAAGAGAAAAGATATTAGCGCAATGGAATTGATTAATGAAATCAATATTTTCAAAGACATTCGTAAGATGAAAATTTAGACCCATTAAATATTATTCAAGTCATATACCTACAGTAATAATTTGGAAATAGTTTCTGTAAATTTAATGATTGCTATTAAGAATCCTACTCACCTTCACAGTATCAGTTGCAACTGGCGAACAATCTTTTTTAAATTAAAATTAGTTAGGTCTTGAGAACAACTACTTTTCAAGAAAGATTGGTTGGAATTGCATTCATTTTTCAAGTATATCATAATAATTACCTTATTTTATTTAAATTCTTTATTATCGTTATGTGTTAATATAAGTATCTGTCTATTTTATGTTTTAACCAACGTCATCGATTTTTGTCCATATGAATCAAATCTATACTTCTAAGTCAAATATTAAAAAACAGTAAACCAAATTCAAATTTCCCTCAATTATTTTTAGTAACTTCAACATTAAAGCACGAAATTACCTACGATTTTGTATTACATTAGTAGTTATTTGAATACCTTTAAGTTGAAGTTACTAAAAATAATTGCGGGAAATTTGAATTTGGTTTACTGGGATCTTATGTGCGGTTTTTCAATATTAATTTCAATTCGATTCTACTTTCCCTTTAATCAAAATAACTTCCCTACTGAAAACTTTACAGAAGGTTCTGTGTTCTAAAAAGAACATTTTTTTTTGTAAAATATAGAAAGATAGCGAAAATCGGACGAGAAATAACTAAAATAACCCAAATACAAAACTAACAATGCTACTGTTAGATTTGATAAGTGACAGGTGCCGTAATGGAAACTGGAAATGGTGCCTTATTTAAGTATTATACTTAAACAAAGCAGTAATAGCTAGGGCTATCTTTATCGGTCACATTGAGGAAATTAATTCTTGTATCTTTTTCTGTGAGTCAAGGGAAAACTTTGCATCTTTTTTTTAATATTCTTTTCAATACTTCAGAAAAATAGTCAAATCAGTAGATTGTCCTTACTCGTATGATACATCAATGACATTGGTTAAAACACTAAATAGACAGAGATGTTATTAGCCTATAGGCATGTATTATGCTACATTCTGCTTGCAGACTTACAGATACTCTTTCAGGCGCTACAAATATGCATAGAATCTCTCTATAAAACAAACTAATTATTAGCAAGAAATACGTATGTTATGAAATGCTACCTATATAACACAGTTAAGGAATATCTTGAACATCCTATACTTGTATAATATCAACTTTAATATGCTTCATCGCTTTGAGAAATATTGTAAACAGACGAGCAACCAGTCGTACGTAATTAATTTCCTACCGGTTTTTTAACGCTTACAAATTAGCTACTAATACCTTGCTATTGCAACAGCGCATTTTCAGAAGCATTAGTGCACTTTTGACGCGCACTGTACCTAGTTGTTTACGCGCCTCTGTGTCATTAAACCTTTTTATACGTCCCAAGGTTAGTTAACTCGTTCTGTTCGTCAATTTTTTAAACATTTTTTTACCTTGTCGGAATAATGCACTCCACCTGGGGAGAGCTGGTTTTGTGCACCACCTAACCCTCGCTTACATATTACGTTATGCTTTATGCAAGTTTATACAAGCTGTATAATTATTGAAGCAGGATAGAAAAAAAGACGAGACAAAAGAAGCGCGTCGTTACGCCTCCTTTGTCTTTCTTGTTTCTGGAATTAAGTATGAATAATTGGTATGTAATTCCAGTAATTTTTGTCTGAAGAGGAGGACGATGAAGCGTGATTTTCGGAAAAACAGAGAATCGCCTGGTATACACACATATGTGAGCTCGAAGTTTGCAAACAAAGAAATAAATCCAATCTATGGCTTATATAATCTATACTTTGCATATTTACAGATCGACATCATAATCGTATTACATACCACGTAATTTCTCACTCACCAATATTAATTTTTTTATTATTTTGCAAACATTTGGCACTATCCAATCTCCCCATGTGCGACTTTTGAAAGAGGCTCAAACTCTTCCAACTCTTCTCCAGATTATCTTGTTCCGAATCCAAAACGTATGCTTCAAAGTTGTTTACGTTCGGCACCAGATAGTCCGAATGCGATACTGTGGCATTTTTGGGTGTTAAAGCGGCGTGAATTTGAGACGATAAAGAAGCTCTTCTTCCATATTTAGCTGATGATGGCCTAAATAAAATTCAACAAAGCCCGTACAAAAAAAAAATAATTTAACGTCGAACGAAAATGTCATTCAAAATGACATTGACGTTTCACAACTGTCATAATTGAAACTCAAATTTCATATTGACTGCGTTATTTCAGTGTTTAAATTTTTGAATTCGAAAAGTTTTATAAAGTGATAAACAAACATGATTATATAAAAACATATAACACAACATATACGCATATGTGTATACTGTTGATTGGGTAGGTACATAGATAATAAGATTAATAAGATGCATGCTTATACATATATCTGTTTTAAACTGAGATGTAATTGAAACATTCATTTTTATTTATAATACAGTACCTACCTACTAATAAATTTCATATTTCTAATAAATCACCTGTATACAGATACTTGAAGACTAATGGTGATACTTACGTTTTATTTTCATTATTGGATATTTCCTCAGGTATCACATCCGGAATCGCATTGATATCGTTTATATTACTCGAATTAACGAACTTGTACATGATAGGATTACTCGTTTGCAAACCACTTCCTTGTAAATTAGTTACATTGCTAGAATTTACGAAGAGAAATACTAGTTAATGTTTTCAAATAACGAACATCAGTAACTAAACGCAAAAAGTCTATTAAAACTGTATGCTGGTATCCCTACTACACAAGACCAAATCGATATATTATCAAAAATTAACGTAATTTTTTTGGTGCTATATAATTGAATTATTTAAGCGATTCGTGCGTTCTGTAACTCACTCTGTTATGTCCTCCAACCATTTGGGTAATTTGCCATGTCTAGGTATATTTAATGAATCGTATTCTTCTGCATTAGGGTTCATAATGAAGCATTCGTTGTTGGAGGCATATTTCTAAAATTTGTCTTTTAATTAAGCTGACAGTCTTTGTTTTATAGGTAAAAAGACGCTTCGAATTTTAGCATTTTAATAATGTTGATATTGTCAGTAGCTATGGCAACTATTTTACGTGTGATTTAAAAATAGTAATCATTTTAGTTTTATGCTCTTCCTTTAGCCAGAAATAAATTTTAATTTTATTTCTGTCAGTATTTTCGGTCATAATATTGATATACAACAATTATTTTGTTGCGTAAATAAGTTAAAAATCTTTTACGGTTTCCTAAATTCAAAATTACAATTTTCTGATTATTTCCTAACAAGGTTATGCAACCCAAATAGCAATTTGAATAAATAAATTATGAATTGAAGAATCACTCGTAAGAAACTATTATTGCACCATCTACTGCCGATACTACTAAGTAAATCCGGCTAATCTCTCTTATGTTGTAATAATAAATTATTGTTATTATTGTATTATCTAATTAAAAATTTAAATTAAATTAAAATGCATGTTATAAAATCAATATTTATAAAACCACGGCACTTTTAATTTTATACACTTCAATTGACTGTTGTACACCTATTAATGATATGTGTAATAATTAACATATATAGTTAATTAGTATAAAATATAATACTTATAACTTCATCTATCAGGAAAATACACAGTAAAAAATAAATAAAGAGAATATGTATGGATTTTTATCCGCAAAATGTGTTGAAAATACCATACTCAATTCAACTTATTAAATTAAAGTAAATTGCCAAAAGTAGAGTTACTATATTTACTAATACATCATTACATAGATTGAACAACATTTTAATTACAAGCTATTAATTGTACTGTAATTTCTTTTAAGAACAGAAAAAAATACATTTATACGTTTGATCTAGTCTTAATCGGTTACTTCAGAGGTAAACATGAGTAAATTCAAGTGTACATCACAAGTTTACTTCAGATTTAAAATGTTTTGCTCTTTAATTAGTTAGAATTAGTTGAACGGTTCTAAAATCGTTCTGAATTTGTAGTTCTGACAGTCCGAACGGTGAATTTGAAATTCTAAGAATTTCAAATTTGATAACAACGGGGTTCGAACGTTAAAAATTGTATTGCACAAGCGCATTAATCAGAGAATAGCTTCGAAGTGTAGGTTGGAACGAACTCTTTGCCACCCTAACGTATTAGTTATATGATATGAACGTTAGAGGTGCTGATTTACGAAGTTGTCTACATCATAGGAGTTATCCCTTGCTTAGTTAATTTGACATGTCATTTCTGTTATTTCTTAAGTTAAGGTTAGGTGTTATGTGTACAAAAAGTCTCTTATCAAAACTTTGTTTTCAAAACATTCACGTTTTGATGCAAAAACATCAGTAAATATGAGAAAATACAATCGCTGTTATTGAACTCTTTCGCTTAGTCATATAGGAAGTAATTAGTAACAAATGCAACTAATATGGAAAATATTTTTGAAGAATTAGGAATACCTAGAAAGTACCTGAAGCCAACCAACAGAGAAGATAGGTTTATTGCAGTAGTACATAAATCATGGCTAAAGTATAAGTACTGTGTTTACCATCTAAGTTCATATTTTATGACCTCATTTAACTTTAGGTCGCTGTTAAAGCATTCGAAGCTAATCGAGTTCAATGAGAAAGGAAAGTTTGATGCCTGGCCGCAAACAGATGAAGATATAGGACAATCATGGATGAAAGTATTTATACATATATACAAAAAGCATGAAGCAAAAGTGATTCCTTTGCCTAGAATAAGAACATCAGCCATAAAAGATGATCTTCCTTTATCATTCTCCCAGTTAATGCAATATATTTCTCAAAGTAATTACAAAAATCTATGGAAAGAAGCTTATAAGAAATATAATTCTAATTTGGAGCATAACAAGGAATCCCAAGTAACATTAACCGATTATAATCAAGTGTTACGTGAGATAATTATTCGGACTTATGGCTGTCAAATAATAAATGTGTGTGATCATAGTGCTAATATTGAGGCTTCAAAAAATTTTTCTGTCAATTTAAATGTTCTGCCAACGTTATGTGGAGTTGAAACTCTTAATGCAATATTTTTATTACACGCTCCATATATGTGTCATAATTTATATGATTGTGTAACATTTAGCCCTGCCGTTTTGGAGAAATGCTATACAAAGCCACTTTTTATTATTTATCAACTTTTAAATGTGTTAAAATCATTACACAACCGTAGCTTAACATTAGGTGATATTACATTGAGTGATATTTATTTAAGAGAAGACCTGTGGATTATGATATTTCCGCAGTTAAAATCAAATTTGTATATAGAAGATATACCAAAGAATGATAATAGTAAGAAATTGTCTGTGAGTTTAGCTGATTGTCATAAAAATGGACACAAGTTTGAGAATTTGAAATGTATATTATGCGGGATTAAAACATATGATAAAATCCAGGTGACAATGGAATCTTTAGAGAAACTCAGCCAGTATTGGATTGAAGGACAGATATCCAATTTCACATATTTAACAGCTCTAAACAATTTGTCTGGGAGAAAATTAGGAGATCCCAATTGCCACCATATATTTCCTTGGGTCACAGATTTCTCCTTGAGATGTGGAAAAAATTGGCGCGATTTGAAGAAATCAAAGTATAGATTAAATAAAGGCGATAGGCAACTAGATTTAATGTATGCAGACACGCAATTGCAAACACCTCATCATGTTTCGGAAGCTTTATCACCCATAACTTATTATGTATATATGGCTAGGAGGACACCTAAATCTGTACTATGTAAAAATGTCCGTACTATATGGGTGCCTGCGGAATATCCAAGCTCAATTCAAAGAATGCAAGAATGGACTCCGGATGAATGTATTCCTGAATTTTTCAATGATCCGTCTGTTTTTAAGAGTATTCACGATGATTTGGGTGATTTAGAAGTGCCTCCATGGAGTACGAGTCCTGAAGATTTTATTGAAAAACACAGGGAGATCTTGGAAAGTTCACATGTGTCCGAGAGGCTACATCATTGGATTGATTTAACTTTCGGTTATAAGTAAGTAATTTGTGAATTAAAAATTAAATCGACGCTGATTACCATTTTTAAATAGGCTTTCAGGCTATGCTGCTATAAAAGCCAAAAATGTATGTTTGCAACTAGTCGACGGTCATTCTAATCTTACATCATCAGGTATAGTGCAATTGTTTAATTATCCCATCCACCAAGATCATTGAATAATTTATTTTGGGGAAAAATACCTCCTAAAATATATATTAAGAGATCACCCAAATACAGTGAGTATTTAACTGCTTTTTAATTAGGACAGTATTTTATCTCGGAAAGTATAACAGATATAAAGTGTTTTTTAAATCTCCCTCTTAACTATCATCCTAACTTCGAAAAAATCCGATTAACTCAATTGACCGGAGCGAGATTTGAACCCGTGGCACCCGTAATAGCCGGAACCAAGAGTGTTGCCAAATGTCCTAGTAACCATTGGAATATTGTAGACGGCAACATCATTCTTTTTTTTAACATATTTTAAAGTTTTCAAAATTTTTAATAAAGAAAGTAAAAAATTCCAATGAGGCAATTGTGCAGTGGAGACAATTTAGGTTTTTACTGCCAACCTCAAACACTTGATTTTGATCACTTTGTATATAGGTATAGATGTATTTTTTTGTATATGTTTATCTTTGTTTTCGGTGTTATTTCCTTTTTGTTTATGAAGCCCCTTCTCATACTGTGGTACGTTTTCCTCCAGCTATTATTTCATTATTTACTTAAATTTCGATTATTTCCTGCTTACTTTATTAAACTCCAAGGCGTTTGATGTTATCTATTTGGTCTACTGGTTTAACTGTTCTTCAGTATATATTTCTTGTGTACGTTAGATACAACTATAACATTCGTTTTTAGGGTACTTATTAACATTCCTTTCTTATGTAGCTCTTCTGGCCATATATTTACGTTATTTTGCAGTGTAACTTCACATGTCACCATTATAACTATATGTCGTCAATATAAATGCATTCACTCGTACCTATATTCTATATTTTATGGTCTTATTGTGCCCCACACTTATCTTTCTTCTTTTCTGCATGTTTTTATACCTGAATTTGAAAATAGAATGAATAATAAAAGACCCGGTCCCAGTACACCCCTTGTCATACACCTTTTATAGTAACGGTATTCTTTTAAGTATTTAGAATTCTTAACATGCTGTACTTCTGTTATATCGCTACTACCAGACCTTGTTTTACTCCGTAGCCCTTAAAATCTCACGAATCGGTCGTCTTGGGACTTTGCCAAAAGCTTTTTTTTAATCTATGAAGTACAAATGCACGTTATAAGTTTGTGATTATTATTTTGGTGAATATATACTACTGTACACTACAATCTACTTTAAATCCGTCTTAAGCTTTATGTATCTCTTCTTGTGTTTATACTTTCTACTCTCTAAAATTCTTTTATATGCCATATTCACATAACTAAGCACTTATATTCCCTTGTAATTCCCATTCTTTTTTCTTATCAAAAATGAGTTAATGAAGGTAATTTTATGTATTTGAAAACATTTATTACACTGTAAAAAAGCTAATACAGTAACCCTTCAAAACGGAATCGCAAGGGATTCACCGTCATATCTGGATTCTATTTTGAAGAAAAACCTTTGTATAATTGAAATGAAAAGTTTACATAATGAAAACAGTTTATTTTCATGCAGAAAATATACATACGACCAAAGTTGCAAATAAATTAAGAAATAGTAGAACAAGTAACTTTTAGTTACGCAGAAAGTCAACTAAAATAATTTGGTTTGTTTTTATTACGAAACTTTCCTCCATTCATAAACTCATCTATCAATGTTCGTTTCGAGGTCGCCTTTCCACAATCCGCACCGTACACAGTTTTTTTGTTTTTCCAATCGTTGTTTTATTAAGTTTTGTTGTTTTATGTCCCATTTCCTGGTTATGCTGTTTACCTCCGCCTTCTGATAGCCTACTCTGACCATACCTCCCTTACTTCGCATTTCCTTTACCTGATATCTAACGCTTCTTTGCGTTTCTCTTTCGTTTTCTGTGAGATCTGAATTTATATATACATACTTGCAAGGGATTATTCTCTTTTCTTGTAAAATTTTCAATTTATCTGCCCAATCATTCATTTCACAATTCAGCTTTCATATTATCATATCTTCCATTTTTTGTTTTATGTTTTTCTTTGTTGTTTTCTAGCCAATTACCACCAAATTGTTTCTAATATTTTCTTTCTTTAGTCTTTCTACATCCTCTTACACAATCTTTAGTTCATGTATTAACCTATTTCTTTCTTCTTCCCATTCCCCATTTTCTTATATTCTTTCCCGATATTTTTCATTTCTTCATGATTTTTCTTTATTTGATTCTTCATACTTCCTATCTCACGCTCAATTTTCTTATTTCAACGCTAATGCGCGTTTTTATTTCAATCAATCATTTTTTACATCTCTTTTAATTTCCATTAATAGGTCTCCTATTTCATCCATTTCTACTTTTCTGTTCCCCCCTTAAGAACTTATACTTATATACTTGATCTTACAATCAATTTGATTGGTTTAAAAGGGTTTCGTTTTTCAAAGAAGGAGTCTAAAATCCGTCATAAATATTCTTGTAAATAGCAATAATATGTACTATTCGTAGTAGAAAGTAACTTTTTCCCTGATAGTTCTTAGATCCTTCAGCTTCTGGTTGAATCGTTTTCTCGTTAGTTTCCAACCGTGACTCTCTTATCTTTCAGTAAAAATTGGTCATTTGGATGTAATTTTGGTCACCAGTACTCCGAATCAGTTCTTGAGTATGAATAATGTGCAATTATGTCTAGCAGCTTTGGTTCCCAAGTATTTACTCCTTTCAAATCAACAACTTCAAGGGTTGAGGCACAGATGATCAGATGATTGAGATCTGTGCCTCAACCCTCGAAGTTGTTGATTTTGTCAACATTTTGCGTATCCATATAATGAGAAATTGATTATTTTACTTCTTATTAGTGATGGAATTTTTCGAATAGAAATGCTAAACGTTAAAGGAATACTTGGAATATCCTAGGTTTTGAAATCTTTTCCCTATATTGAATTCTTTTTGAATGTATGTACTTTTAGTATCTTCAACGTTGAATCATGAAATTACCTACAATGTTGTATTACGTTAATAGTTATGTTAATACGTTTAGGTTGAAGTTACTAAGAATAATTGTGAGAAATTTTAATTTATTATGTACTAGAATCGAGTGAATCAATAAGACCATTGTAGATTGTTTATTTAATAAATAAACCACATGATGTTTTGCTTTCAAATATGTATGTATACAATACCTTTTTGTATGTTATGCTATTTACTGCCCAAGAATCCTTCTTTGTAAAAATATTGTAGAATGAATGTACCTCGAGTTTTTATCTTTAAATGATATTTTGCATGAGTTGTTGGGACTCTTTCGTTTTCCATATTTTTGCTTTTATTTGTCAATTTAATATGGATAGAAAAGTTTTCTTTATTCTAGAATTTATGTAAATTTTCTAGTAGGTATTTAATACAATTTGTCTATTAAGTTGAAGCTATTCAGTAATAAAATGTGTTAATTATTAATAATAAAGATAGTTTAGTGCGGACCTAAAACAAAATGTGATTTACGAAAAAACGCTTAGAACTAACAAATATTTGTTACGCATGCTAATTTTCAATATAACGTTATAGGTTTTTTTTTTTGCTGGAGTTACCGTTTTAGAGCAAATGATGAAAAAATAATGTTCCCCTAGGTTCGCTGTAATTTGTATTGCCTACAGAGGACTAAAAACTGTCCACATACATATTTCCTTAACTGTACACATATATGTATTTATAAAGTTATCTTTGTTCCAATGATGGTATGTAATATAAATCACCCAGAACAAAAACTGAAAGAGTTATTTTCTCTAAACATATTAGTTTGTTGTTGGTTAAAATTAATAAGCGAAACTTCAACCATCAATTGACCGAAAACCGCATTTGAAATTGGGTTTCTCCCATTTAATCGACTTTACATCTTTTATACTTTCCGAGATAGTAATAGTGTCACTACGAAAACGCAAGCACTTGTATATTCCAATTATTTTTAGAAACACGGGATCACAGTTTATCATCAGTTACGGTAGAAACAGAGAAAAGCGAAGAAGAATTAGACGAGGACGTATCTTTCTCTCAAGCCAGCAATTGGTCTCCCTTAGGTATTTCCAGACTATTATCTAGGAGTAGATCGTCACTAAGCGAAGAACAGAAGGACCAGAAGCCATCCAGAAGTCCAAGCAGTCAGAGAAGCGCGAGTCTAGGACCGAAGAATCCAACTTTCATGTCTCATGTCACCCCTAAAGTAAGACCTAACCAATCATCAGTTCCTTCTACGTCTTTAAATACTGGAATCATTTACCTACCAAAGGAATACAATCCAGCTCAAGCCTTGATTAATTTAGAGAATAAGCATCAATTCTATAGCAAAATATTTCATCCTGAAGAAAGGAAGAAAATAATCGCTTCCGAGAGCGTCGATACTTCGTCAGAAAGTAACTTTAACGATACCATCCAGAATGCTTTTACAAATAGGATATTCACAGAGACCTTCGAAGCTAAACTAAGAACTTCTAGAGCTACAAAGTCTTATACATTCCCGGTTGATAACCAAATGCTATCGTATAAGTCTCGTAGATTGATAGAAAAATGTGAAAATCTTGTTACGTGCAATTATTTCGAGATTATAGCCGCTAGGAGGGTTAAAGAATTACAAATATTAGGTTGCTTGATTGTAGAACTCTTCATGGCTAAGCAATTACGATCCTTATGCAGTGCTAACTTAACTGATGGGAGTATAAATAACGCTTTTAACGAAAGACTTAAATCGTGTATAACCGTCGTTCGTAGTTATAAAAATGATATACCTCCTTGTATAAAATATATTGTTTCCTTATTATTACAACCTGAACAGCTCAATCTACAAGAATTTAAATATCCGTCCGTTACTGATATAGGTTTACCACCACCGAGTCCTCATTTACTGTTGGAGCCTCTTTTAAATAGTCATCTACCTTTTACACCTCGTTACTTAATATTGTATAATTTACTGAAGAATTTAAAAGATTTTGAACGTGTTATGCAAGAGCTTCAGATTCTGTACCACTTTGATTGTAACGGACAAATGTGTTTGGAATATGAGAATATCGAACGAGCGAAAATCCTTTTCGAACAAACTATCGGCGAACGCAAGGTAAAAGCATGCGCCAGAAACTTACAATACCTTCTAGGTGATCTAAATACGACTACAGATATAGAAATTGTACACCTCTTAGTTCCCTATATTAAAACCATGATTGAGGAACCGCCCACGTCAGTTTTAGCTGCATGGTACTTGCTTGATCCCATAGCTAGAGTGTTAGGGCCTAGGAAGACATCGGAAATATTCTGGACTCGCTGTTGAAGTTATACGAAAATGAGCCGTCAGAATCTACGATTCCTTACAACAGCAAAATTGCAAAATTATACCATCATAGCTTTCTTTTGAGATTAATAGTGCGTTTTGGTCTCAAGTGCTTTTTAGATCATTTCGTCACTTCCCTAGTGGAAGCAATAGGAGGCTACAGAGATTACGATAAAGTTGACTTTATATTACATACGCACGAGAAAGTCGTCAGAAAGACTTCGCATTTGAAAGCAATAAATCAAGAGGAAGAAGAAATGTCACCCAGTGACGATTCCAGCAGTTCCGAAAAGAATACCCCAACGACAAAGAAGGAAGACGTCCAAACTGAATTTGAACCGGAGGTGTTTGATTTCGAAGCTGAAGTCACGCAAGAACCCCTACAATCATTGATAGAACATCTGGAATTGAACGTGTCATCGGATTTACCTTACGTTGCACAAGCGGAAGAAGCTTTGGATGCGCTCAACGAAAATGAACAGATGAAGAATTTGGAAGAATTAAATATAAATTTAAACGAAAAGTTATGACGATAAAGGTAGTCTCACATCGCCGACCATTCCAATTCCTTCCAGCTATCGACAGCACAGCTTAAACAATATCACTTGCGATATCGGCAGCAAAAAAAGTGAAACCGAGTTTTCATTTGAGAAAAAATCCGATTCCCTGAACTTCAAAACTAGTCCAGAATCGTCTAGTATTAATAACGAAAGAAGGAAATCGTTAGATAACATGTATTCCGCCTCTAGTGAATCGGGAAATTGTAGTTTTGTACATAAAAATAGTTTAAGAAGGAAAAATGATTCAAAAATATCGGATATGAGCGCCGATAGCTTAATATGGCTATCGCACAGACTAGGTCCGGTTTTAACAGCACGATATTTATCGAGAAATTTATTAAGGATGTTAACTTTGTGTTACGTCGGTAAAGAAAATCTTCTACCTCTCCAAAAAGATTGCAACACCGCTTTTGATGTTGACGTCATCAACGTTGCCAATAGCGTAGTGGTGGGGGATTCTAACGCGTCCAAAGTTTTAGATTGCCTCGGAAGTATAGCAGGTTATATAATTTCTCCCGTAATACAGGAATTCCATAATTTAATTTTGCAATTTCAATTTTAGCTTTGTACGGGGAACAACTAATTCTCTTGCAGTATTTCCCACATATGCGCGAACTCATAGCTCTATGTAAGAGAAAGTTGACTCCGAACTTAGAAGGTGGATTAATTTCATGCTTGGCTCTGCTAAAACATATTATTCCCTACTTGTCTGACTCTACTCTGATGACTCATCTTCAGGTACGTTTGGAAATTGGCTCATTTTATCCTCAAGTGTGTGCGTTGTACGTTTTTAGGATGAAATTTTAATTTATATCCTACTACCGTGCGTCAGGATGTTAGGCTCAACTAAATATGCATTTCCTAGCGGCGCTACGTCGCGAAATGTCTTGGCTAGAAAGTATATAGACACATTATATGTGTTGTCGCTAAGAATGGGGGCAGATAACACTAGAACTCACTTATCTGTACCGTATTTGACGAGATTCTTTCTAATTTTCGAGAAGATTAAAGAAGATGGTGATTATAACAATATGAGAGAGTCAATTACAAAAGTAATAACGATGATACATAGGTGATTCACGAAATTCGTCCATTAAAATATTTTGAACTTGCAACATCTTAATTTTTAAACTTTGAGGTTGAAACATAGTTAGCTATTATCTGTTTAGATAAAATGACGTTATCGATGCCTCTCTTCCGATCCTAATTTTCATTTTATAAATATAAACTATAATAAATTACATTTAAGATTTTCATTATTCTGTTGGGCACTTTTACTTATCGATTACCGTTTTAATTATTTTGCCTTTTCTATAAAAAAAAGAGACAAGAGAAACATATAATAATATTATTATATTAGATCCCCAAACACGCATTTTAGAAAGAATAAATTTATTAATAAAATGTAAAATACAAGTAAAAAAAAAAAAACAGCTTATTTGAGCAAATTGTATTGGTCACTGGACCAACTGTAACATTTTATTCAAGCGACGTTTCGACAAACATATGTCTTCTTCAAGCTTCGTCAAGCTTTGAAGTAAAATATTATATTCCAGTGACCAATACAATTTGCTCAAATAAGCCGTTTTTTTATTTATTACTGAATTAAATACAGAGCGATCTATAGTTACTATAAAATACAAGCTAAAAACTGAACTTAAATCTAAAACTATCCCGAAGATCTAGACGAAGCCGTGAAGTCTTTCACGACTTTGTTTAGAATGTCGCAAACATTACAAAAACAAAATTACAAATTTAATATTTTCATAATTTATAGAAATGTGGGTAAAATCTTTCTTCAATAAAATGCTTTTAATTTATATAATAATTCTATTTTCTCCAGTGAATATTTTTCTTTCATCATATTGCATCTTTTTCAAAACAGTTATACTTATACATTTTTTTTTGTACGCATTATTTATAAAATAATATTTTAAATATGTACGCGTAGAAATAAAGAAAGTACACTCAACTCAAAAAATAATGACATAGGGAAAATAAGCCGTAAGGAAATATCCTTGGTTCAGGCGGTCGTGAAACCCTAAGATCGTCTACCCCCTTGCATTCAAGTCAAACATTGTTTTCTACAATGACGTGACGAATGATTAATAGATGACGCACGGCAGTAATGTAAAAATCCCATTTATGCCTTGCGAAATCTGTAAATCACCCCCTGTAGCTCAACAAGGATAATAGTCATTTAATTTAAGCAGTAGAATAATCATAGTTGCCAGAAATAATTAGATTAGTGTTAGTTTAAATGCATCGCGAACAAGTGTGTAATGTTTCAATTCAATAGAAATGTCACTACAGTATCAATTTAACGTAAGCGCATACAAAAAAGTAAAGAAAGTAAAATGGTGTTAAAAGTTAATAAATAAATAATTTTTTATATTAATTTCGTTATTTTATATTTTTTAATTTGGCATACGTGTTTTACGTTCATCTGTTATATTAAAATTGTAGTCCTACAGGCTTTTCTATCAAATAGTTTTAGCATATTTGGAATTTTTTACATTTAAACAATTTAAGATGCATCAAAATTTAATTTTTATATATTCATGGCAGCTCTTCTCTGGAAGATTGTTTATA
Source organism: Protaetia brevitarsis (assembly GCA_004143645.1). NCBI lineage: Eukaryota > Metazoa > Arthropoda > Insecta > Coleoptera > Scarabaeidae > Protaetia > Protaetia brevitarsis. Next base: position 20,074 of record RXPK01002410.1, on the reverse strand, counting down.
CATTATTGTAAGTTAATTAAGTTTCCAATTTTAATCATCTTGTTAATTTTATTGAATGCTTCAGACTCTTTAAGCCTGATATAGTGTTGAGAAGAAGCATTCACTACAGATCGCTCGCTTCATAACACGGCTTCAAGCATCTATTTCATTCATTACGTGAATGAAGTGCTTGTACACTACTCGACAAAATTAATGTCGTCCTGTATCAAAACTGCTCATCATTTGAGCAGGAGTGGTCGGCTGCCATCGGCTTATACCGATAGGAGGTTTATTGGGATACCTATGCGTAAAACACTTGGCAATTATGAAAATCAGATAGGAAAATGTGTTGTGGACAACTACATTTTGTCGGACAGTGTACATGAAGTAAACCTTATTACATTGCCTCGGTAAGAATAAACAGGTATTGTGTTATAGCAATGTTACTGTATGTAAACAATTTATTATTCGGGAAGAAAACAGATTACCAAAAGTTATTTGTATAAAAATTAAAATGTAACCTAGTTATAAAAGTTATGGTGCGAAGTGAAATTGTTTGCTCCTGCCTTACATGAAATTTATTCGTTCACGTTGTAACGGCAACGTTGACGAACAAATATGTGGTAATTGTCAGGTAAACTTTGTTTTAATTTAACCTCATTGTTATTAACATGTAATTTTACGGGTGGTATGAATATAATCGATGCATTAAAACCGTGCATTGTTATATTGTCAAAAGTAGAATGCTTCTTACGTGACTGTGGAGAGTAACAGTCTTCTACCATATAATAAAAACTTATACAGTCTGTCTTCTTACCAGCAAAAGTCACATTTCTAGAAATTCTGCATTTCAACACAATTTCTTTTTGAGTGTAGGATTCAAAAAGCTATAAGTATCGTATAGCTACCTACCTATCTGTGCAACCGGAACAATGCGCATGACCTGTTTTTTTTTTTTTTCAAGTAGATCACAATTAACGTCGAAGCGTTTGAAAGTAATCATTAAAATTGCATGAACTTCTAGTGGACGGGTTCCGTGAATCATCCTAAATGTTCCAAAATTCAGTAATAAAACTTAAAACTTGCAGAACAAGCATGAAGAAAATCGCTATGAGGAAATAAAGAAAGATGGTTCCATAACTGAATGGGTCTTAAAAGGTAAACCGCCTCATATTGTACACGTCCAGATGTTGGATTCTGATTCAACTGATAGTTTATCCCCACCAATTACTGGATTGTCATCAGTTTTGGAGACCACGGCCAAGGTGATTCAAAAAAATTGATTGAAGTGTTAATTTCAGTAAACCTTATTTCTTATTATAGGCAGTGGATGAATTAAAAAGTGTTTTCACAAGCGAGTTAGCTTACACAGCTTATATACCTTTTCTGAAACAAATTGGTTTAGCCTCATTAGAAATGTCGCTAAGAAATCACTCAACAATACACGGCTTGTGTCAAAAATACGAAGAAGATGAAAATATCAACACAAATTCCAAAACCACCGAAATAAAGAGTCCGGAAAATCCATCAACCACAGCAATTGGTAGCAATGTCGCCCTAATCGGAAACAGGATAGACGTTCAAATACAATCGGAAGATGGAGGGTTAAAAACTATGGATATTCTAAGCCAGAATAAGTAATAAAATGGAAAACACAAGCAGGCACTTGAGAGGAAATTGGCTCGCATATTGGGAGCACGAGATAGGCAGGATCTGAAAAAGATACGATGTTTAATTTCAAACAAATAAAATTGCAAACCTTTATCGGTCACGCGAGCTCTGTAAAATCTCTGTGCGTTTTGGATAACGAAAATAGTTTTTTGAGTGGTATATATGCTAAAATAATTCTATGCATTTATTATTATCATTATTATTTTTGAGTAGGCAGCCGCGAGAAAACTGTAAAGTTATGGTCGCTGCGCAGTCAAGGTGATGGTTTGAGTAATTCGACTTGCCAGTGGACTTATACTTCTCACAGGAAATCGATAATGGCGATTACTTTCATAGAGAGTTTCCGTTTGGTAGCTTCCTGCGACGGGACGGTTCACATATGGGATCCTTTCCTCGGCCAACTAGTTGGCTTATTAGAGAGCCCCAAATTTCCACCGGTCAATACGATAAAAGCAATGCCAGCACCGAGTTCTTTAATATTTGCAGCTACGACTGAAGGTATCCTGCGCGTGATAGATACCAGAACTTGCACTTACACCCACGACCTAAAGGTAATTGCTCTTTAACTGCCGTTACTCTATGATTACTGATTATATTTTCAAGGTTAACGTAAATCAAGGAAATTTGATTCGTTGCTTAGCCATAGCGAAATCGGGTCTGTGGATTGCGGCGGGACAATCTTCCGGACATATTACCGTGCTGGATGCGCGGACCGGTCAGATTATAGCTACCTGGCGCGCGCACGAGAGTGAAGTTTTGCAATTGGTGCCTGTCGGCGAAGATACATTGATCTCGAGCAGTTTGGATCAAACGATTTGCGTTTGGAACGTACAAGATGGCAAATTTAATTTCCTGATGAAGTAAGTTGCAATAGTTCAACTTTTATGATTGCTTGTTTGCTTTAAATATGTATTTATTGTGCGCCATTTAAATATAAATACCGAAATTATAAGAAATTTTTGGTGATTGGCCTTGTGAAATGCTTAGTATTTAAGAGGGGGCTTTAAAATGCGAGGCTCAATAGATGGCGCTATCGTTTAGATTTATAAACAACATAACTCATTTGTATCTTATTGAAATATATCTAAGTTTTACGAACGATTGTCGACATGTCGCTTTGGGCTTTTAATTTTACTTAATAAAGCGTACAACCGAGATGTAAATGCTGAAAAAAAAGTTGTAATGTAAGACTCGCGTTGCTGAATTGCGCACTTTAATTATCAATAATTTCTTTTGTTATCGATCATTGAAGTGAGTGTATAAGCAAAGGTTATTTCCACTGTTGCCAGATCCTTTGCTTAGTTGGCTTGGTCGACTAGATGGTGTTTGCATCATAACGTAATTGCCGAGTATAAAAAAATTGATTCCATTTTCTGTTTTTATTGGGTTTTCTACCTACTACAGAGATTACATACGACATTGTTTAATAAATTAGGTATCTATTTATATTTCTTTATTTCATAGAAAGATATACATATAAATTACTCTTTCCACATACCTGACATTATATGCACTCTCAATGAAACAAATTAGATATTTTATTGTTTTTTAGAGTTAAATACAAAGTTCATTTTCTACATGTGCTTAATTTTCTTTTTTTGTTGTGGGCGCCATCCGCAGCCTCTTGACTTTTTGTATTTACAAGTTAAATAGTTTTTTTAGATTGTGCTATGTTATTAGCTGCTTGTTGATCGCCACTCGTCGCATCAGGGGCTGACGTATTCATTTCTTATAGTTCTTCTGCTGTTAAATCGCAAGCTTATGTTTTTCAATTTGTATAATTGGAGGATCCATGCATCTTCTTTCCTTTTAAATATTATCTCTAACTACTTATGGTACAACATAAATATATACAACAAAGTAGTACTTTATTTATGAAAAGCTAAATCAAATCATCCTAACGCCGTTCTCCACTCAAAGGTACAACGCGAGGCTACCCATTCTAAGTTTTATATGGATTCCATAACAATTGAAATGTTCCTACTCTAACTACATAATTTCCCTATGATTGTTAATAACAAAAATATGAAACAGTAGCCTCGCAATTATGTGAATACTACTTTATGTAAAACGCTGAAATATGTGAACAACCAAAAAATATGATCAGTTCACATAATCACAAGTCTACTGTAAATCGGTCAGTTGTTATTATATTTGCGCCCATGGAACGACTTCAGTTGTCTCCCAGCATTTGCCAAGGAGTAAGGGAAAACCATATACCAGATAAGAAGGACTGGAAGACAGGTATTCTAATAAGAGCGGACTCAAACTGGCATACAGAACAGCTGTAAAACGGACTAGAGTGTTGCGGCTGGAATACGCTAAGAAGCCTAAAAAGGCTCGTTCGGTAAGCTTCAACAAAGACAACGGTGTTCCAAGCTGAGGTTGCTGCAATCCACCATTGTGTCGGAGAAATAGAAAGATGTACAGAGCCAGGTGAAAGCGTAGCTATTTTCTCCGACAGTCAGTCCACACTTACAGCGATTAGTTCCGTAAATGTGGATTGCTAGCTGATTTGGGACTGCGTAGGCACCCTAAATGAGGCCAGATGAAATTAACTTTGACCTGGGTCCCTAGCCATTCAGGCGTGAGAAGAAATGAAGCGGCGGACGAGCTGGCCAGGCGAAGTTCATCAAGGGAGCTGGAGTTGGCCCGTCTTTCGGCACTACCAAATTGCAAATTAAAAAATCCATCAATGAATGAATACATAATCAGTCCAGAGAGTGGTGGCAACAATCACCGGAACAGAGACAGGCAAAAGAGTTCCTAAAGGAACAGATCCCTGAATTTACTGGAGATCTACTGAATAAAGACAAGAAGACTGTCAAAATGATAGTAGGTCTGCTGACTGGTCACTGTAGTATACAGGCCTGGCAGATGAGGCAACCTGCAGATTCTGCCAAGAGGAGGAAGAAACACCAGTTCATGTACTGTACCAATGTGAAGGCCTGGTGAGGACAAGGTTTCTAGTAATGGGCGTGGAAAACCCCACAGCTAGCAGCTACACGAAGAAGCCGCTCTCAAAGATGATAACCCTAATTAAAAGGGCAAAATTAGTGAGCGCGGTCTAGGAAAAAGGGGATAGATCTGAAAAGGTCGCGGTGAAACAGTTCCATAGGCCACCCCAATCCTAATCTAATCTAATCTAAGGGAAAACCATGACAAAACCCTTATTCCAGGAGCAGGATTTGGGAAGAAGTCCCAGACAAAATAGCAGTGAGACTTGTTATATTTAGCTTTTACTTTTGCCGTGCCCATTGTTCACCACAAGAAATGCTGTGACCAAAACCACTTGCACATTGCACTAATCACTATTGCGTTCAGGGTGGATTCTACAATTACTATCCAAAAATAGACATTTGCACACGTACTTGACAACGCAAAGTTGATGTTTTCCGCCACCATGACCATAAGCCATGATAGAGAATAATGTTGTAGCAACCGTGCAAAAACTAAATATTATTTAAAAAAAATTTCCTTCTACCGACCCCTGTGATTTTGTTGTGTAATCCGTTAGAGAGTACAACACTAACATCTATTATACAGATTAGAAATTAAAAGCCACGTCTTTTGGAATTACATTGTATAGGAACGACTAAAGTGCCCCAACGATTTTTTTTTCACAAACACTTTAAAGCCCCCTCTTAAATTTTTATCCCAAAATATGTATTTATTGCTTTAATATTGGTTTTATTTACTGTGGGTTATACTTTCGTAATTGAATACCGTACTTATTCTACCGCTAAAGTAAAGTGTTTTGGTTCCGTTTTTATTTTATGAGGGTCGCACCGAAAATTTTTAGCCGTCAGGATACTAGAAAATATGAGTTTCAACCTATGAGCTATTAAGTGTTGCAGTGAAACAATATTCTATACAGTTCATGTTGTTACCAGTTGTTAATGACCACTTTCAACTTATCTCAAATTTCGCAATATAATTAATGACTGAAGGTTTTCCAAATTAGTAAGCTACATACTTGATGGCGTAGAATCCGAATCTGCAATACAAAATGGGGGTTCCCATTTAAGATTTCAAAGTTGTCCCCCCCCCTCTCACTCTGGTGGGGGTGAGGTGGGGGATCGAGTTCGGCACCATTCAGTGAGCCCCCTACATTATAACATCTTATTAAGATCTTCTTTTGATTTGATGCAGTGTTTTAGAGATATTCCGTTGTCTCAAGATAAAAAACTTACCCAGTATATGAATCAGTTTTTACTATCACCACTACAGTTTAGCTTCATTGGTCAGGAAGTATCACGTTTAGCATTTCTTTTTTTTTCAATTTATTTAGGAGAGTAAAAGTAATATTTTTTTATCCTCTGTAACGCGACCTTAAATGACTGACAATCAGTGATGCTTATGTACGAAATTATAGGTGAATATAAAGTGATTGCCAAAAATTATCAGTGTGACCCTCATTTCTTTACTCGAAAAATGTGTGCTTTGTGTAGCTTCGTGTATTGATTTTTTTTCTTTTTTGCTCGTCGCCCTAACAGTATTTCACTGCCTAGGGGAGCTACAGAACCAGTCCATTGCCTAAACCTCTACAATAACGAACTGATATCGGGCACTACAGCAAACCGTATTGGTGTTCATACGTCAATCGACGCAAAAGCTTCTTTTTCCAGTACGAAATTAAGAACCGACGCTTTCAAGGGCCTGCTGACTTCGATGGTAGTATTACCGTTAAATAGATTACTGCTGCTGGGAGCCGATAACGGAACCATCAGCTTACTTTGTTGAGTATTTTATCGGGATAATTACAACAGAAAAGCGCCTGCAACAGCAATGTCGCGGCCACCAACATATAAACACCATTTTCGTAACTTCCATTGTTGTTGATACCATATCTTTTTGCGATATCACCGTAAATGAGGTGTATCGCCCATGATCCAGCCACCCGACATAATGATTTATACTTTCATATAGATTAATTAATTAAAAAATTCAAATTGAAAATATATACTTCAGGAATGTTAAAGAATCTATTTTTTTAATCTTGTATATTCATACATTCCATTTCTTTTTCTTTTTTTTTCAACAAAATACGAGCGATATACAGTTTATCCAACTTTATAATTTCTGATATGCGCGAAGTATTAGGCAGGGTATTTAAGATATACCCTAAAATCAAAATAACTAAAGATAAAATTAGGACAATGTACACGTTTAAAGACTGCACTGAAGAAATTCCTGAATAAGAACCCCACTCCAAAACGTTTACCACTAGTCAATTTTCATTTTTAGTTTATAGAAAAATTCCACCTAATAGTAATATCCCACATAGCCAAATTTAAATTGCCCGCAATTATTCTTAGTAACTTCAACGTTGAAACATAAAATTACCTGCTATCTACTATTTTGTACGACATTAATAGTTATTTTAATGCGTTTACGTTAGAGTCACTAAAAATAGTGGCGGGAATTTTAAATTTGGCTATTAGGGATCGTTTATTTCTCAGAAAGTGATACCAACATAATACTATTAATTTTGATTTATTTTGTAAGCAATGCATTGTATAAAGTGGTTTCCAAGTAATTTTATACATATTTCTGTAGTTTATAAACTAACCAAAAGTATTATAAATTGTAAGCAATACATCCTATTTTATAACTAGAATTATCATTATAGTCTTTATTTCAGTATATATATATATAGTTTCTGAGTTGATTTTGACTGTCTGAAAGTGATCCCAGTACCATATAAATAATTATTATAAAGATATATCAAAGTATTGTATAATTGTACACATATAAAGCTGTTTATTAGACGTTATGTATTTGTAGAAAAATATATGAATATATATCAAAAAAAAAAAACAATAAAGATCTACAAAATTTTATGCTATTTTGTGTTGTGCACCAATTCATTGGTGGGAGGACTAGAAGGAGGGAAAATAACTTTTTTTCAAATATTTAGGAAATTGTATCAACTAGAATGGAATAAAATTGTATTGCTATTTTACGCAAAATAATAAATACAAAACGTCAAAGTGCCTTCTAACGAAGTTACAAATATAACACAAACATAATCGAAAGATTATTCATAATCGAAACGATAATCCATATTATAATGAGTTCTCGAATGATTGTCAATAATCAAATGATACCTTTTCCGTTGATTTCGACCACCAGCACAAATATTTAGTATGAAAGAAAATTATTGACATTAGAGGGTTCAAGAACAAAAGGATGACGAAAGCGAAACAAAACGAAAAATCGATGATTTTGGGTTTTTGATATAGTTCCGTTTAAGTATTAAAAATAAGAAAAATCTCAATGCATTTGATTTTTTATTTGAAGATAACATAGATAGTCGAAAGTTTCTGTAATCAGGTTTGGTCTTTACTCTTTTTAAATACGACCCTGTATGTCTTTTTACGTTTTTACTAGATTTTTCTACACTAAAAACGGTGGCAATGACTTTTTTTTCACACTACTTACGCAATAACTGAATAACAATAATGTTTTACTGTTACTTTGTATTTTTCCCCCATTTAACCAATTTTGCAACTCTGGTATGTGTCCCAAAGTCAAGTAATGCTTTAAAAATACCTACGCAATTGTGAAAAAAAATACTTAACACTTTTGAATTATAAATAAAACAACGGAATGCTTTCGGTATTTTTTAATCAACTCGGCATTACTGTTTTTATTTACTGAATAAGAGTTAAAATTAAGCAAAATGAGAATTTATTATAAATGAAAAATTTTCAATCTGTGCTCCATTTTGAAGTAAACATAGACTACTTGTCATAGCGCCAGATACATTGAATGTTTGTAAATGAATTCGTAATATTTCGACATTTACATAAATTCCACATGCAAAAGTCCTTATAGCGTTAGGTTTGGAGATCTTAGTGGCCATGGGATATACTATAGACCCATTCGACCAATCTATCTTTTCGGAAAATTCTCGTAGAACCAACGAGTGCACCATCATGTTGATAAACAATACGGTTTCGCAAAGTCATATAGTACTTTATCAAACATGACCGAAGTTCCTATCCAGGATCGTACTACCAATGTATAGCAGAAACGTATACAGGACCGTATAAGCTAAAAAAAGTAAGGTTGATTTTAATGCTCTTCAGAGCTGAAACGTTGTATTGTAAACCTGATTACAGACACTTATAGCTGAGTTATTTTATAATAAAAAAATTGTAATACATTTTTTTAAATATTTTCAAATATCCTATATGTGAAACACAAACATATCATTTTTTCAATTATTTTTCGTGTATCTTTGAGTAGCAGTAGTATCCTTATCAAAGCCAGTCTGTATATATTCAAAACAAGTCATTTGTGGACCAGGGTTCATAAAGATATATTATTAAGAATTAGACAACATAAAATGTTATCTTCCACATTCCTTCAATTTAAAAAAATCTTAGGTTAAGGTTGGGGTTAAAAAGTCTCATATATTTTTTTAATTCTGTACACCCGGAATCTATTTGTTTCTTGAGACTTTACTACTACTTTACTTCCGAAGATCCTGCGTTATTAAATAAGTAAATCATATAAATTAAATCTATTATCTGTCGAAGCTGTCCCACTGATGGATTTATTCCTTTTTTATTATTAGATAAAGCTATTTATCTGAGAACTTATGTTTTAAAAAGTGAATTGCTTGACTCTGCTGCAAGCAATACAAGTAGTAATATATTTTCTGATAATTGAAATACTATAATTTCTTTTAACTGAACTGTAAGTACCTATATATAAGATTTGAAAGTTTGTATTAACATAATTTATATATGCTCTCTTCCATTACTGTATATAAACGAAGCTCGTAAATCTCTGTATTACATATTTACTTTAAAAACAAATAGTAGATAAAAGCCACATGTTTTACTTTCGTAACATAAGTAATTAGGGATTTAATTTATTATTATTAACGCACCACTACATTTAAACACATATTTTTATTAAAACTGAAGTGTGTATAAAATAAATTGTTTTTTTTTTTTGTAATTTTCATGTATATGTAGTGGAACATATTTTTTGTATAATTTATCATAGGCATCAATACCTTATTATTAGGATTTAAATTATATTCAAAAACATTATTTTAATTAAAAATAGCAAGTTATTTTCATCTAGAAAACAAACAATGCAGGATTATACTATCAAATGTTTAGTTATTAAGCCACAATTTCTTTCCTACAATGTTTAATAATGGAACTTCATTACAAAAAAGGGTGGTCGATTATAATTATTGGACGGCGATTTTAAGTTTTCGACTTCTCACACATTTCTACTTACACAATTAAATAAGAACGCTTACTAAATCCTTGTAGAATAATCAACTCATTAACAAAGTTATATTTCCAGTATTTATCTATTCCGTCCGTCTACCTTTTAAATATACATTAAATAAATTCCATAATCTTTACAAAATTGTCCATATTACTCAAGTGCACAAAAATGTTTACTTAATATTGCTCTATTTTTACTTAATTATATAAATTCCCTTTTAGTTGAACTGCTTTGTTAGTGATTATACACACACGTGCCCATTGCAGCTCTCACAATATAAATCTATAATTACCTGTGTTCAAAACTTTTGTGTTAGTTACGGTGAACACCTTTAATGATAATGCATTTTGGAAGTGAAACGTTTTTTTAAGCGTATTAAGTGGATTAGTCTGCGTCCTTCTACTAGAATAATAACATAAAAAGAAGTAATCAAATAGTGTTATCTCCAGACCTATTTTGTGTACCTTCGCAGCTAATTTATCATATAATAAAAGGAGTAACGCCAAAGTTCAAATTCATTAATTACGCCATCGCTGAAAATTTAACGTCTTCTCTTTAAAAGTAAGTATTTCTAAAAAAAAAGACAGTATTGCCGACAATACATCTTCTAGTGCCTAATCTCGTCAAAGAACAGATCTTGCGGCATTTTTACATCCTGCAATGGATGCCCAAATACAAGAAAATCGACGTAATATCAGACTTGATAGCAGGAATAACGCTGGGTTTAACGATGATGCCGCAGTCTTTGGCGTACGCTTCTTTAGCTGGAGTCCCACCACAGTATGGCTTATACACTGCTTTTATGGGTTCATTTGCTTACGTTTTCTTCGGCACCATAAAGGAAGTATCAATAGGACCTACCAGTCTGTTGTCTTTACTTATTTTTTCATACACTGACGGACTGACTATTGATCATATCATTCTTTTATCGTTTTTAAGCGGATGGTTCGTCTTTTCATGGGAGTATTCAAATTGGGTAATAACAATAACGAATATAAACTATGCAAATTTTTAATTTTATTTATCCCGCAGGTTTCTTGGTAGATTTTATATCAATGCCTGTGACCTCAGCTTTTACCTCTGCCACCTCTATTATAATTGCCTCTAGTCAATTGAAGGGACTGTTTGGACTTACAGTCAGTAGTAAAGGAATAGTTGATATGTACGTAAAATTTTTCCAAAACGTTTCCGACACCAAAATACCCGATTTGGCGTTAGGGCTTTTCGGTATCGCGTTTTTGTTGGTCATAAAGGTGAGTCAAGTTTTTTTTTTTGATCATGATGTATTTGGAGAATTCTTTTTTTTCAGCAAATTTGTAAAATAAAAGTGAAAAATCCGAAAGGTGCCAAAGCTCTATGGTTACTGTCAATTGGAAAAAACGCCCTCTTAGTTTTAATATGCTCAATTGTGGCATTTTGTTATCAAAAATTTACTGGCAAAATACCTTTTGCTGTCTCAGGTAGGTACAATAGATATTTATTTTGTAAGTTATTTAAAATGCGAGAATGATTTTGTCTTTATCACAGGCGATATTGTACCTGGCTTACCAGGATTTAAATTACCAAATTTTAGCACTATCTACAATAATGAAATAATCAACTTTATCGGTATGGCTAGAGATTTAGGATCTGGAATATTTGTGATACCAATAGTTGCGGTGTTGCAAAATATCGCAATAGCAAAAGCATTTTGTAAGTTAACCAGATGCCAATAAGTTATTGTGCCGACGAACCACAAAACTTGAAGAAACAAATGGCATTTGAAGTTGGCGAATTTGAATGTATTAACAACAAGCATTTTTTTAGCCGTGGGCGTAATCGTCGATGCCACACACGAAATGATGACTTTGGGCATTTGCAATATCTTGGGCTCTTTCGTCCAAGCAGTACCAGCTAGCGGAGCATTCACGAGATCTGCCGTAAGCAACGCCAGTGGCGTACGAACACCTTTTGCAGGTTTATATGCAGGTGAACAATCCCATACCTTATCGTTTATTCCAAATAATAAAAAAATAGTTTTGTAGCCACCATTATTTTGCTAGCTCTAAGTTTCTTGACGCCATACTTTTATTACATTCCCAAAGCAACGTTGTCCGCCGTTCTTATTACTGCTGTAATCTTTATGGTGGACTACGAAGTCATACCAAAATTGTGGAAATGCAATAGTAAGTGCTATAATACGAATAACAATGATCGTTATTTTATTTATTTGCTTGTAGAATTTGATTTGGCGATTGCTTTGACAACTTTTGGGTTGTGTATGTTTTGGGGCGTAGAAGCTGGACTAATAACGGGAATTATTCTTAATATGACGATATTATTAAAGATTTGGACAAGACCTCAAATCGACAGCAACGTTTTTCTGGTACTTATTATTTTTATTATGCATTTCTGGCATATTAAAAAATACCACTAAATGTGCATTTTAGAATATGAAACACGAGGAATATGTGGTGGTAAAGCCAGAACTAGGTCTGTATTTCCCAGCTGTCGATTATTTTACTGAATCCATTAAAAGGGCTTCAATGAACAATGATTTGCCCATAGGAATTGATTTTAGCAACATTCACCGAATTGATTATTCGGGTTGCATGGTAAGTCTGTACATGGTAATTATTTGTGTATAAATGTATATATTTTCCCTCAAAAACAGACACTCAAAAATATCATTACAGTTTCAAAAAGCAATCTCGTCCGGTAATTTTCTTCAACATCAAAGACGATATTTGCGATACGATAAAACTAGTCGTAGACGAAAACGAATTAAATATTTGTAACCACTTAGCTGAATTGCGTTTGAAAAATGTATGGAAAGAAGATTGTGAGCAGCCTTTCTTGGAGAAAGCCTTCATCGAACTTAATGAAAAGAAGTAACCGGATAAAAAAAAAGTAAATCCTGTCTCCGATAGGCAAATTTAAATTTCCGCAATTATTTTTAATAATTTCAAGAAAAAAGTATTAAAACGATTGTTAATACAAAATCGTAGATAATTATAATTTTGCGCTTCATCTTTAGTAGTTTTAAAGTTCCTAAAAGTAATTGCAAGATTTAATTTTACCTATAAGATTTATACAATTGTTATAAGTTTTGTAAATAATATTCAATTGTAAATATAACATCTTTATAAAACAAATATCGATATTATTTTTTTATATATAATTTCCAAATTATGACTATCCAAAGCTGTATCCGAGTGGTAAATAAAGTAATGATTACTATACACCTACTGAGGTTTATGTCTATATCACTAATCACCCATAAAAGTGTGAAAGTAAAATTATAAAATAATTAATTATTACCTATTCATTATAAAGTTTGTTTAATCCGGATGTTATAAAAGTAGAAAGAAATGTAATAATTAAATAGAACCGTAATCTCATGAGATAAAGCAAATCAGTCAGTGTAAATCTGTAAATTCAAATCCTGAATGATATATTGCAATTGATATAAGATATAATTTTGGAAATACATATCACAAAAAAGAATGAAGCCTTAGTTTTACACCGAGAGCAAGTGCAGGCAACCCAAATAACAGTAGAAGGAAAAGGTGGAATTCATTGTGGAAATCTGACGCGCATTCAGTAATATTTTATTTATATGTTGGTTGAAATGGCGATTTCGTGCATTGTTGTCAACATGAAAAATTAAAACGCTAAGTTGACCATCACGAAATCAGTTTGCTTTAGGCATAAAAAAAGCTCTACAAGTTCATAAAATCAGCAACGGATAAATAATACCTATGAGATTCCACAGACCATCCTCAATATCCTTATTTTGGAAAACTCTGTATCATTTAAAAACTTCTGGAACGTAACCTGCACCTAAAAGTATCACTCGATTATTTCCTATAAAATCATATACTTCCGATTAAATATAAAATTAAACTCTATGATACTTTAAAAATACAGTATAGTTATTATTTGGAAATTGATTATAATTTAGAAAATAGCTAATATAATAAACTGTAGCACAGAAATATATCACCATCGTATTTTTAATTGCATTTATCTGTCAGTGCTGAAGAGTGGGGATGCAACAACTTGCGTGTCTAAAAAGTAGTACCTTGAAATATAGCTGAGATTGTCTGAATACTTAATCAATTTGCAGCGCGTTAGTTTTTATGCAATTATAATCTGCTTGTGTTAGCAAAAATATGTTCAGTGACCGAAGTTTTATATAGAAAACAGCTAGGTTTCGCTTAAAAAAACGAAAGGTATTTTCCTACGCTGCCAATTTCCTTAAATTTCAATGGTGTATTGTGGGAGTGTTCATAAAGGTCACCAAAAATAAATTCGCAGAATATACGAAAAAAGACACCAAAAATCCCAGCAAAGTACTTGAGTACTGTAACGTGATGTGTTTTAAGTGCTGTGAAACAACTACGTTTAATTATTATTGTTAGTGATTGTGAATATTTATCTGAAAGAAAAAAGAAATTGTTGACGTCTTTGTATTTAGTTATAATAGTGATAGTATAATAGACTTGTGTAAGTGATAAATAATAATAACAATAATGGAGGCCGTAGCAAAACACGAATTCAATGCAACAGCTGAAGATGAGCTGAGTTTTAAGAGATATCAGGTGTTGAAAGTAAGATCATAATGTGATAATTTCCTGCGGATTTCAATTGAAATCTTTACAGGTGCTGAATATGGAAGATGATATGAATTGGTTCAGAGCAGAATTAGACGGTAAAGAAGGCTTAATACCTAGCAATTACATAGAATTAAAAAATCACAGGTATGTTCTAGAACCCACTGGTTGAATTGATCTGTAGCCAAAGCCATGTATGCATCTCAATTGATATGTCACTGAGCTTTATAATTTCATTTTTTATAATAAAATTCGCAATCTACAATACAAATGATATTGTAATTGATTATTATACAATTTATAGGCCTAAATTATTGGATATGTACTAAAAATTAAATGAAATATGATCAATTATTTTTAATCTTAATTATATTTCTCTGTCATTATCTTGATAAGCAAAATTTAATTTTGTTTATAATTATTTGATCTGATATTCATTAGAAAAAAGTTTTCATGTTTTATAAACAACATAATAATGTGAAATAAAAGAATATATGTGCTTTTTCTTTTTTATCAGCCTTAATTTTGGCCTAAATTGATGCGATACATATGCATTGATTTTATTCACGTGTTTATGAATAAAAATACCTTCCAGTTGGTACTATGGCAAAATAACTAGAGCTGATGCAGAAAAATTATTAAATACAAAACATGATGGGGCCTTCTTAATACGTATTAGTGAATCGTCACCAGGAGATTTCTCATTATCAGTCAAGTATGCACGAAGAATATTATAATCGCAGTGTTTTCTAAAGATGTTCGTTTTAGATGTTCGGATGGTGTTCAGCATTTTAAAGTGTTAAGGGATGCTCAAGGTAAATTCTTCCTGTGGGTAGTGAAATTCAATTCTCTGAACGAGCTAGTGGAATATCACCGCACAGCATCCGTTTCACGTTCACAAGATGTTAAATTAAAGGATATGGTGGTCGCTGAAGAGGTAACAGCTTTAATTTTTATTTCCTGTATGATTTAATTTTCAGTTTTGTAACTTTTGCTAAATTGTTGCTTTTGCTTTGGTTAAATTAGCCGTAAACTGTTGCAAATTCTAATTCCCATAATGAATAATACAAGCGAAACATGAATCATTGTAAGGACAATACCTTTTATTTATACATTCTGTTTTCATGTTTAACTCTTGTAAATTTTAGCTTACATAATATTTCTTTCAAGTTTCAATGATGTATACATTTTTTTTATTATTATTTTTATTTAAATGTAGTATTGTTAAAGTTTCAATATGTGCATAAATGAAGCAGACAAGGCTAAAAACAAAGGATGTTTGCTTTAACGAATGCTAGCATTATTTTTTGTCATTGATTTGCAAAGGAGTATAATAATATGTTGAAGAAATAATTTTTATGTCTTTTGCTGTGAAAATTGTCTATATACTTATTATATTAATTCCTTTTTGGTTGAAGGGGTAAACATGGGCAGTAATTTATTTAAATTTGGGGTGGATGTGTGAAATTGGGTAGCAGCAGGGCATATCTTTTTTTGTTTTCAAAGCAATGGTGTAAATGCCTCATCAAAATATGAGTTATTATTTATATTGAAATATAAATTAAGGTGTTTATCAATAAACAACACCTAACAGTTGTAATAAAATTTATAATAAAATATGACATATATAAACAGATACTTTTACAAAATTTATTTGGTAATTAATTTATTTATGAGTAAATGTTATATGTAATTTTGTTTGTAGAATATCCAAGTTCTTGTCCTTAGTTTCATTGCAAATTATTTTTTTTATAGTTGAATGTTCAAGGTTTATTTTTTCACTAATATTGAATAAATTGGAAATATCTCAGTTTAAATTACATACGAGAAAACACGTACATGTTGCAATTAAGTTAACACAACTGCAGTTGTCACTGTAACAATCTTATGACTCATTAATATTGCAGCAATGTTAAATAACATTCTTTCTAAAAAAGGTCGGTATTTGATTTATAATACTGTACTACAACTGTACAATATACATGTAAGTGTAATCTAGCCTTACAAGTCGTTGTTTTATACTTCCAAAATATTTAATTCATAATCTGTAATTATCAAGAGTTTCAGTATTTGTTCACTTAAATGGAAATGTTGCACGATCATGTGAATAAATTAATACTAACGAGTACTTATTGGTTAATTGTGAACACATTTGTTTAAATTGTAATCCTGAATATGTTACTAAATGATCTAATAAAATCTAGTAAATACATGTGATTACATGCTAGGTATCGATTTGCTCTAATAAATGTTAAATGGGCGCTAAGATACCTTTGCATATTTTGTGAAAAAATATTTTAAACAAAACAATTGAATATAGAACCAACTTTGATCTTTTTATGATTATCAGTAGTGCTGGAAGTATCTTGTGTAAAAGATACTTAAAAGTATGTTTGCGCAACGACCTAAACGTACTTTTTATACAATAGATACTTCATAAATGGTTAGTTATCTCACTATAAAATGAAGAATATGTGTGTTTACATGGGAAACCAAAAGGAACATTTATAGAGATATAAGGCACAGTTTTAGTTCATGCAAATTTATTTAATGCCGATTAATATTAATCTCCACAAGTAAATTAAGCCAGTTGCTGACAAGTGGCTAATTATGTGAAAAATATAATTGCGATGATAAACATACGAGTCTGTTTAGTCTACATGAATTTTCTCTCAATTGCAAAATTGTGGAGGCTAATTTGTTTAATAAATAAATGAATGTATGTAAATAAAACAATATATAAATATCGTCACTTTTAACCTAGTGAATGGATTTCCTCAAACTTATTTAATCCTCAAAAAATTTAATAGTTAATATCTGATTCCGCAAACTTAATTTATATCATTTCATTGATTATAGCTTTTGTCAAATTTCAATTCTTGAGAATTCTTACTAATATTATTTATTTTTCGTAGGTATTTAGTATAAATTTATTAAAATACATTTAGAGTGCACTTTTTTCTATCTTTGTTGAGCCATCTTTAATCTTGATACAGATGAGTGATATATTCTTTATAATATAAATGTATAATAAAGACACATATTATGTGTCCTTATTACACAGTGAAATCTTCTGCAACGAATACTCACGGATTCATTACTTCCTATGTTTCTAATAAACTGTAAAGTGTAATTTATATTACATTGTCAGCTATGCCGCAGTGGTATTGAACATATAAGGACATACAAAATAAGCAAGAGACTAAATGTAGAATCATTTCAAGTGATTTCAAAAGCTGAAACATGTTGACCATTATGACAATCTAAAATACTACAAAAACTGTTTGAAAAACTAATTTCTATTTAAATACATTTAATAAATTAAACGTAAATAAATTAAAGGAAGAAATTAAAGCAAGATTTCATTGTATGATACTTTATAAACGGTGTTTCCCAATTGGTTTCATTGATAACTTGCTTCCACGAACAGAAAACAAGAGAACAAGTTACTAGTCCATTTCCTTTACTAATTTTTTAACCTCAATAACCCGATATGTTTGTGATAATGTTCTCCTACCATTATTCGTCTGGATTGCTATTACCGACTTCCTAAATTTCAGCGTATTTTATGTATGTAAAAAAGAATATACAAAATCATTGCCCATTGGCGATTACATATTGCATGTGAAATAACGAAAAAAAGAAATTTTTGTACTTTCAGGGCGACACTTTACATTGTTTGTGTAATTGTTTATAAAGTTTAACCACTATTTGTTAAACAAATGTTATTGGAGTTGGTTCACATCGTAAATTACTGAAGTACAAAGAGAAATTACTTATATACATTTTTTGGCTGTTCAAATTATTCGGATTTCATCAAAAAGCTGTGAATTTGCAAGTTAATAGTGTTTTGTATAGGACCACGCTCTACATGCAATTCGTACCGTGAATCTTTTGCATATTAAACCACATTTGTATAAATGCAAATTCGATGTCGCCTTCGCAAATTTGATATTACTAGCAAAGCAATACAAAATGATAGAATGGGGAAACTCCATTGAAGACGAATACGCTTTGAAATTTGTTTAAAACGTCTCCAATTGCCATTGAAATGGAATTGAATATAATAAAATCTCCTTTATTAGCTGTACAAACATTTACGCAAGCTATATGCATTTCTTGTGCGTTTTACATTCACTCATTTTTTTTCTGAAATCGCCTAAAATTATTTTCTGTACTACTTGCAGAATTGTACACAAAATTTAAACATTAAACATGGTATTGATTTTAAACTATGAATAACATAACAAGCTAAAATAATTATATCACATACCTTTACAAAAAAAATTACTTTGAAAAATCTTTTGTGATAATCAAAATGTTGATTGAATAGGATGGTTAAAAATTGGTAAAAAGGTAATGTGAAATTGTGTTAACCTTCATGTTATAAAATTATTCGTTAAACTTATTTTTGCGTATAAAAGTGTCTAAAGTTAAGTGTTCGCCATTACTAAGTTCTAGTGCTACGAATCGAAACCGGTTTTATGTGAAACCGGTTTTCGATATGGCTATTAATCGTTTTCAAAACAGAAACCGTAACCGGTAAAACCGGTTTTTAAAATCACATTATTACGTATTAAATAAGTTTTCGAGTTTAAAATACATAGCAACTCTAAAAAAGCATTTTTTTTTACTGAAAATCGATTAACTAGTTTTTTTGGAAAAATCGGTTAACCGATTTTTTATATCTGGCGATTTCCGCTGCACTACGTAACATCGTTGTTATTGAAGCTGCGAAGTCGGTTAAATCAGCTAACTAGCTTTAAGTTTTATGTTACTTAAGAATAATTGATAGTGCATTGCTAGTTGCTATATTTCACGAATACAATTCTTGAAATGAACGCAAAAAAGAGTTCTGTTTTTTAACGGAGCCCTTCGGAATGAATTATAAATTATCAGTAAAAAAACCTTTGCAAATTTAATTTTCTTTTTTTAACACGACAATAAACCCGCACTATTGGAAACTCAAAAAAAAAATCGTTCTGACGTGCTGCCTCAGGTGGTAACATTCGGCATTACCAAGGAATTCCGATAGGCTACTTAGTTGGCAACGTTGTAAAAACAATCACTGGTAGCGATAAATAATGCAGAAATGGTGATAAGGCTGTGCGCCAACAAAACATACCTTTCTGACCTCACCTAATAAGGGAACAACTAGTGCCAATAATCTGATAAATGTACTTAGTGTAGCGTTCGTTACTAATTATTGATTACTACTAAAATGCCTTCCACACATCTGGGAAAATGTGATATACTAGAAGCTTCTTTGGTTAGTCAAAATCAATTTAAAAATTACTTATTATTACCGTTAGTTGCTTATTAGCGAATCCATTTTTAACAGTACGAGGCGTCTGCTCATAATTATAATGATACCGCTACTGTACTAGGCAGACTGACACACCAATTCCTTGACCTCTAGAATACGCTGACTTATTTTATTATTTTTAGATTTTTATCTATGAGGTTATGTAAAAGACAATTTATAAACAACTATATCCAAGTGTGATGGAATTTAGAAAACAAAATTAGAGGCAGTGTAAATAATATTCCCGTTAGAACTATCTTAAAAG